>JAJONR010031782.1:0-212099 GCA_029582245.1 Solanum etuberosum
GCTTGGTTAGGTTGTTGTTTGATCATTTTTGTATTTTTAGATTCAGTAGTGGGTTAGCATGCTTATCTAAATTTTGATTTCCTTACCTGATTGCTTTTGGTATATTATGATACTTTCTTATTTAGTCTATAGCCTTTCATACTCTATACATTATTTCATACTGACGCCCTATTGCCTGGGGGGCGCTGCATTCATGCATGCAGGTCCCGACAGATGACCCAATAAACCTCCTAAGTAGCAGGATTGACTTCTATCCGGTTGGCTAGCCCCTTTCCTCCGGAGCTGCCAGAGTTGGGAGGTTTGTTAGCTTTTGTTGTATATATTTTTATGGGTAGGCTGGGGCCCTATCCCACTAATCTTTACTACTCTTAGAGGCTTGCAGACTAGTGTGTTGGGTGTATAGCTACGTTATGGCCATGCTGGCCTAGTTTGTTGGTTTACTGAAGCTTGTGAGCTGTTTGATATATTGTCTTGATATATACCTACTTTCAGTTTGGTATAGAGATCATGGTGGCCTCGACGACCCAATCAGGAATTCTGTGCGAGTTGGCTATTTCATTATATGAACTTTAGGGAGTAGCTGTTTCTTGTATAGATCTATTGACAAGGGCCTTGCCGGCCGAGGGCTTAGTTTTAAGCCGAGATATACTTGTTTGTTTTCTTGATTGCGTGTGGCTGCCATGCGCTAGTAGAAAGTGGTTCAGCAGGGTCAGCTCAGGCCTGAGTTTTGGCATTAGGAGCCAGTTGCACTTCTTGAGTTTGGGGCGTGGCACTAACTTAGATCGGGTGCCACGTTCTGGTGCATATATGGGATCAGGTGTCACGTCTGGCACACTAATTGGGATCGGGTACCTTGTTCCGGTACACTAACAGTTTGGGTATGGGTTCTATGAGAGGACCATTGAATTGTTATATTTACTTGTTATTGAGAATGTGAATTTGTACATTGCTCTTGAAATGATAACTGTGTATACATTCTGTGCATGTCATGTTTACTTTGTTGTGATCCTGATATATGTTGTGCTTACTGGGATAGCTGCGTGATCCTACCAGTACACTGTGGTTGTGTACTGATACTGCACTTGCTCATTTTTTGTTGAGTACAAGGCATCTTCAGGCGGCTACGGATAGACCTCAGCTAGGAGAGTAGTGATCGAGATCGGAATTCAAGGGTGAGCCAGCTCTTTCAGGCTGTCATGAGTTCTCCCTTTACTTAGTCCATTTTCTTCAGACTTAGATTAGTACTTTAGATATTCGTTTGTTTAGTTTCGGGGTCGCGCCCCCTTTCCTTAGACTTGTGAAATTTTAGAGTTTTGGTACATTGACTTTCAAGTTCTAGGGGTTGTTTTCCGCAATGTTTGATAGTCGTTGTTAAATTTCTGGAGATTATGGGAACTCCTTATTTCATTTCTGCATTTAAACCTGCTTTCGTATCTTTAAATGCATAGTATTTTGGTTAAGTTATTTAGTTTGGGTTGTAGTAATGGTTCTCCCACCGGAGGGTTTGTGTGGGTGCCAATCACGACGGTCTGGGTCGTGATAAAGTTGATATCAAAGCCCTAGGTTCATTGATCTTGGTGTACCAAAACGAGTCTAGTAGATTCTTGCAGAACGGTACGGAGACGTCTGTACTTTTCTTCAAGAGGCTATAGGACTTTAGGAAATCTCTCTGTTTTCTCTTGTCTCCTTTCGTGCTATAACTTGATTCCAATTGGTATCTGGTGATCCAAATTGGTATCTAATCTCCTTCACTCTTCTATCCGCAGATGGTTAACACTCGCTTCAACGGTGTTAGGCCCGTAGCTCCCGTCAATGAGCCCGCTGAGGAGTCCGCCGAGGGAGGCCATGGTCGAAGCAGGAGTAGAGGAAGAGCAAGGGGTAGACACCGATGAAGGGTAGCACCCGCTAGGGGTGTAGCTTCGGTTAAGAATGCTCCCAGAAATGAGGATCCTCCAGCACATCATGAATAGATAGAGGAGAATGTTGAGGTTGAGAATGATGAAGATGTTGGACAAGAGGAAGAGGTGCAGGCTAAGACTACAGGTATCCTCCCCTAGACCTAGTGTTAGCTCAACAGATTATGTCTTTCCTGAAAGGATTGGTTGGTCCTGGAGTTCTTCCCACAGCCCAAGCAACTCAAACTCCCGCCAACCCCCCTATTGCTATTAATGTCTCCAAGGTGGGTGGAACTGTAGGTACTGATGCTTTCTTCCGTCCTTTGTTGGGTCCTGTGATGACTGGTAATGAGCATGAAATGTTGACTAAGTTTCTGAAACTGAAGCCTCCCGTGTTTCATGGTTCTGAGAGTGAGGATGCCTATGAGTTCATCTTGGATTGTTATGAGAGGCTGCATAAGTTAGGTATTGTCCATCGGCATGGAGTATAGTTTGTGACTTTCCAGCTTCAGGGTGAGGCTAAGCAGTGGTGGAGAGATTATGTGGAATGCAGATCTTCAGCTTTACCCCCACTCACGTGGACACAGTTTCATGCTCTGTTTCTGGAGAAATATGTGCCCCGGACTTTGAGAGATCGCAAGAAGGATGAATTCATGGCTGAAGAGCAGGGTGGTATGTCTGTAGAGGCTTATGAGGCTAAGTTTCATGCTTTGTCTAGATATGCTACTCAATTGGTGACTACTGAGGAGGAGAGGATCCGTTTATTCGTCAAGGGACTAAACTCTGAGTTATGGGTATTGACTGTTCATATGACCTCTGTAGGAAAAAGCTTTAATGAGGTGACTGACTTTGTGAAGAAAGTAGAAGGAGTTAGACGTGATGGGCAGTCTAAGGTGTTGGCTAAGAAAGCCAAGAGCACAGGTAACTTTTAGGGTTCTTACTTCAAAGGTTCAGGTAGGCCGATGCTTGCAGCCCGGCCAATTCAGTCCGCCATGCCCGCTTCTACAGGTAATTACTCGAGAACTCCATAATAGAATTTTATTCAGGATAGTCAGGGAGCCGTGTCTTCGGATAGCGGCAGACAGTCTTTTGATCATACTTGCTATAATTGTGGGGAACCTGGGCACATGAGGAGAGACTGTCCCCAACCGCGCATGATGGATTCCGCGCAGCAGCAGACTAGAGCAGTGGTACCCACGGGCAATGGTAATAATGGTAGAGGACGTTCACAAGGTGGGCGAGGATGAAATCAGCGAGGCTATAGAGGCTGGGGAAATGGTAATGCTGGAAGAGGAACAGTGCAGCCAGGCAAGGAGGTCGCCCGTCATGATGATAGGGCTCAGTGTTATGCCTTTCTGGGTAAGACCGAGGCTGAGGCGTCTAATGCAGTGATCACATGTACTATTATTGTCTGTGACCGGATGGCTACTGTTTTGTTTGATCCGGGTTCTACTTATTCATATGTGTTAGTACAGTTTGCCTTGGGATTTGATATGATTTGTGATATACTTGATGCCCCCATCCATGTTTCTACCCCAGTTGGAGAGTCAGTCATAGTCACCCATGTGTATCGTGCTTGCCCTATTTTGTTTATGGGTTTTCAGACTTAGGCTGATTTGGTTATTTTGGATATGACTGATTTTGATATAATCTTAGGCATGACTTGGTTGTCCCCCCAATATGATGTGTTAAATTGTAATACGAAATCTGTGACTCTAGAGATCCCCGGTAGGGAAAAATTAGAGTGGGAAGGGGTGTACAAGCCTAATCTAGCTAAGGTCATATCCTCCATTCGGGCTAGGAAACTGGTGGGGTAGGGATGTTTGGTGTATTTGGCTCATATTCGGGATGTTGAGGTTGAGTCTCCCTCTATTGAGTTTATTCATGTGGTGTTAAAATTTAGAGAAGTGTTCCCTACTGATTTGCCTAGTATGCCTCCGGATAGAGATATAGATTTCTGCATCAATTTGGAACCTGGTACCCGCCCCATCTCCATCCCTCCTTATCGCATGGCCCCGGTAGAATTGAGAGAGCTTAAGGCTCAAATCCAAGAACTCTTTGATAAAGGTTTTATCCATCCTAGTGTTTCTCCGTGGGGTGCTCCTGTCTTGTTTGTTAAGAAAAAAGATAGTAGTATGAGGATGTGCATAGATTACCGACAATTGAATAGGTTCACCATGCGTAAAAATTACCCATTGCCTCGAATAGATGATCTTTTTGACCAGTTGCAAGGCGCATCAGTTTTCTCTAAGATTGATCTAAGGTCTGGTTACCAACAGTTAAAGATTAGGCCTGGGGATGTACCCAAGATGGCATTTAGGATCCGCTATGGGCACTATGAGTTTTTAGTAATGCAATTTGGGTTGACAAATGCGCCTGCAGCTTTCATGAGTTTGATGAACGGTGTGTTCAAACCATTCCTGGATTCTTTTGTGATTGTATTTATTGATGAAATGTTGGTCTATTCAAAGAGTAAGGAAGAACATGCCGACCATCTTCGTATTGTTCTGGGTGTTCTTGGGAGACAAAAGTTATATGCCAAATTTTCCAAGTGTGAGTTCTAGTTGGATTCAATTGCCTTTTTTGGGGCATGTAGTTTCAAGGGAAGGGGTAATGGTAGATCCCCAAAAGATTGAAACGGTTAAGAATTGGGTTCGGCCTAGCTCTGTGACTGAGGTTAGGAGTTTTGTGGGGCTCGCTAGCTACTATCGCCGATTAGTGAAGAACTTTGCTTCTATTGCCACGCATCTGACAAGGTTGACCAAAAAGGAGGTGCCTTTCGAATGGACCGAAACATGTGATGAGAGCTTTCAAAAGCTCAAGACTCTTACCACAACACCTATTCTAGCACTACCGATGGAAGGTAAAGATTTTGTTGTTTATTGTGATGCTTCCCATTCGGGTTTGGGTGTTGTGTTAATGCAGGATAAGAATGTTATAGCTTATGCATTGTGGCAGTTTAAGGTGCATGAGAGGAATTACCCAACACATGATTTAGAGTTGGCAGCGGTAGTGTTTTCTCTTAAGATCTGGCGGCATTACCTCTATGGTGTCAAGTGTGAGGTGTTTACTGATCATCGTAGTCTACAACATGTATTCACTCAAAAGGATCTGAATTTGAGACAGCGAAGGTTGATGGAGTTACTCAAGGATGATGATGTGACCATCCAATATCATCCGGGTAAGGCTAATGTAGTGGCAGACGCGCTAAGTCGGAAGGCGGTGAGTATGGGTAGTCTAGCATGCTTGAGTGTATCCAAGCGACTTTTGGCTAAGGAAATTCAAACCTTGGAATCTAAGTTCATGCAGTTGGGCTTCTCAGAGAAAGGTAGGGTGTTAGCTAGAATTGATGTAAGGGCCACGTTCATTGAGGAGATCAAGGCCAAACAGCTTGAGGACGAGAATTTGAATGAGCTTAGAAAGAAGACATTGTCTGGCAAGGCAGAAGATGTGACTTTAGATGCGGGGTGTGTGCTGATACGTCCAAACTTACACTTCATTTAAGAAGTTTAAACGGTCGAAGTCAATTTATAGAACTCAACGTGATTTGAGGTCGATCCCACAGAGAATTTCTTTACAGAAATGATTTCACTATCGCGTTTACCCAAATGTTCTTATTATTTCCTAGAGAAAACAATTACAGAATGTAAATTGGGCTTTATTGTAAGATTTAGGTAACCAATGTAGGTAAAAGATTCAGGTTAACAATTAACAGATTATCGCTCTTAAGGGTTGTACTAATAAATGAATGAAACCATGATTGTGTTCCCTATAACGTTACATCTAGTGTTTTTCTATAAATGAGCTTCAGGCAATTCATCTCTGCAAATTACATGCGAGTCAGATATATCTAACACTTCTCAGTCTAGTTAGATAACTTTCACCCAAGTCCTCTCGGTCCTAGGGTTTAACAAGTTTTACTCTCGCTTATAATGATGTTAAAGTTCTCATCTCTCGAACTCGAACTTTGACTCCATTTTATCAGATTAACTCAGCTTTTTCCTAACTATCACTTTTCTCTTGAACAATTGACAGATACAGGCTAACTCTACTACGTGCACTCATTAGAATACATGAATAACGAAAGTTGAATTATGCTTTGCAAATCTAGATCGCCTTTCACTCGTTTTACGAATTCATACTTAGATTTCTGTCATAGATCCCACAATCCAGTTGTGGTGTTTAGCCACTCATGATTTCAACTAAACAAACAGAGAGTTGTAATGAAAGCATGAAGAGAAAGTACTTACGAAGGTAGGCAAAATCAATAAACACTTGATAATTCAAAAACTAAAATCCAACTCCGAAGATCGATTCAATGTTAATCGTTCAAAAACAAGGTTCAGAATCTTTCAAATTTCATCGCTCGTTCCAGATATGACGAGATTAAAAAAATGACCTAATTAATTCAAATAGAATGTCTAAAATGAGTCCTACTCGAAGTAGGAGTGAGATATCAGGCAGCTTCACGGGCCCTCTGACGGTCCGTCAAGGGCTTCACGGTCCGTGAAGCCCTCTGTGGTCTGTACTTGAACTCTCAAAACTTAGTTCTTCAAGGCTTGCACACTGGAATCCTGTCACGGACGTCACCACGGGTCGTGACAATGACCACGGTCCATCTAGGTGCCCGTGGTCTTCACTTGGCCAAGTCACTCTTCAGCTTCTCAAGGTCTCTTCAGTGGTTCAACTTTACGAGCTGCGTCATGGCCCGTCATAGGTATCATGGTCCGTCAGGTCTCCCGTGGTCCTTACTTGGCATTGCCATAATTTATCTTCTCAAGGCCTGCTTACTGAAATGGCAACACGATCACCATCACGAACCGTAGTGAAGACCACAACATGTGAGGCCTTCTGTGGTCTTTACTTGGTCCAATTTACTTTTACTCTGCATTTTCTTATTTTCTTTCCTCTTTCACGTCCACATATTTTACGTGTACAAACATTACCAAACACATCATATCCACATAAATACACTCGATTCTAGTATTAATCCTTAGTTTTCAAGCATCAAATGTGCCAAGATTTTGTGGCATATCAACACCCTCAACTTAGAACCATTACTTATCCTCAAGTGATGAGAAACATTCGACGTTTCAAACCCCACAAATATTATACTAATCATGCAGCAGCCTTCTCAACCACAATTTGTATCCAAAACCATCAATCTAACATGCAAGGATCATTATATGACATCCCATTACTCACAGTCGACCATGCTTATGCCTGTGTATTATCAGCTAACACAATTTGACTATCAAAAGCAATCAATGTGTCCTCACACCAAAGAAGTCCCTCACTCATGATAATTGGGACTAAGTTCTAGGCTCACACTCTCAAAGAACTTCTAACACTAACAACAAAAGACCATAGGCTTGCCCTTGATTTCTACGCTCTATCTTTCAAACAACCGGAATAGGATCACTGTAGGACTTTATCAGCTTGTAACATAGGTTCAGGCTAGGGAATGGATTTTTGGTTTTGTGAGGGACTAGTACCTTGGTTCTCCAAAGTTTCATTCGCACACAACTTTTTCAGAGTGATTCCCTCATTTTTCATTTCAGCACATCCCAACAGCCATTATTTCCTTGTTCTTTTTCTTTTCCTTTTGTTTTTTTTTTATTTCACAATTCGTGCTTTCAAGCTAACTGAGTGAACCTTCTTTGTCTACTTTTCCTTTCTGCTCGGGTTGTAATCACCCTCAACTTAGGCTTTTCGCCTGAGTTGTGGCATCGTATCTTCGGAGATCCAAGGATATGATATTAAGTGGGTAAGAATAAAATCAGTTTTCAGGCTCAAATCGGGTTCAAATGGTATGCTTTTTATTTGGTTGTTTTATTTTTGGCTTTTAATGGCTTAGCAAAAATGGCCTACTGATCCTTTCCTATCCAGTTATCCTCAGATTTTAGCAAGACTACTCGGACAAGTTCTAGTTTCTGCTCCTAGCGTTAGACTTCAAGCAAACCTATCACACACACATGACACAGGACTACATTTTCAAGTTTCTTGGTTCACCAATTTATTTTCCAGACTAGCAATGTTCAACATGTGAGTATCTAAGATGTCATCTAAAGAGCCTAACAGTCAAATTTCAGATTAAGGCTATCATTTCAAACAGAACTAGCTGCTGCACAGCTCAACACACAAATAAAAACTTCACAAAAACATCAATCACAGTTTATCAGACAACACAGAGTCAACCTCCATTCATTCTAACAGCTAAAATGGCAGGCTGCTCACCACCCCCTCCCCAAACAAAAGGACTTTGCCCTCAAAGTAAATAAAGAAAAACAATACAGGGCTTTGAGGAGGGGTCATACCTACGGCGCACTAGGCGCCGGTAGTCGGGTCAGCGTTGGCACCCTTATCAACGGGTGCACTCTTAGAAACCTGCTCTGGGTTAGGCTGGCTACCACTAACCGGGACAGGTACTCCACTACCAGAAGCGCCAGCTAACACCGCATCTCGCCTCTGGTTCACACGTGCTTATTCTTCTCTTGCATTTTTCTTCGATTCCTTGCGGGCTTTCTTGCTCCGTTTCTTTTCTTCCTTAGAAAGGTCTGCTGGCCGCTCCTCATCAGAACCATCAGCTTTGTGTTTCCTCTTACCGGATTTTCTCTTGGGTAGTTCACCCCAGAAGTCGTTAAGGGATTGAGTGGTAGGCGGCTCACTGAACAAGTTCATCAAGGACTCTGGCACAACTGGAGTGGGCACATGTACCGGCTTCTCAGCCAGTTTAGCAATTTGAGCTCGCATCTCGGCCAACTGCGTCTTGAACTCGTCAGTACTTACTGAACCTGTAGCCTGCAACTGATCTTGGACATGGACCTCCAAGCCATCCATCCTATCTTTTAAGACATCCAGCTCCCTCTGCATCTCATCTTTTACTCTCTTCTCTGCAGCTAACACATCACGCTCTATGAGTTGGGGCATCCGGAGTACAATTTGGTCGACTATGGCCCTGGTTTGTCGCTGATCTGCAACCAACCTCTCAAGGATTACAGTAGGAATAGTGACAAAAGTATCTGGAACCTGTGAGGCTGAAGCTGGTGGCGGTGGTGCCCCTGTAGATGGCTGTGATGATTCCCCCTGCTCTGGCCCTCTATCCGTATGTGGAATGTCAACTGGTACATGAGCAACAACTGCCAATGAACCCACATCACCGGCTTTCACACCAAAGAGATGGTTAGCGACATCTTTGATTTTGGATGCCTGGGTGAGCCTGAGCGCCTCATTCCATCTGTCTACTAGCCTATTTGGGGGGATGTTTGCTTGCCGACACAATTTCCCTATCAGATAGGGAAATGGAAGTCTGACTCTCTTATTGGGTGCCATGTCCCGCATTTCTGTTGCTATGATCCGACCCACATTAACTGGGTAACCAGCCATGAGGCAAGCTACCAATGATGCAAGTGGTGGAGACAGGGTATTATCATTACCTGTAGGCCACAATTGTGCATGGACAACATCCCACCAAACCTTGGCTAGAAACGACAGGGAAGCTTTAGTAATGTGCACCTGTGATGTTGTAACCTAAGTTGCATTCTCCCCCTCTAAAGCAATCTGCCTTGCAATCCAGCGCATGACCCGCTCTCTAGAACTCCGATCCTGCATCTCAGTTTCACTCGTCGCAGCGTGATGTTTTCCCTAAAAAAGGCCCACTGAAGCTGGTGCTGCGTATTCTAGACCATGCAACATCCTATTGATAGTAGAATCGGAGATATCCAAAGATGTGCCCGAACTATAATTGAGTTAAGTGGTCCCCAGGTATTTGCAATTTCTTTCTGCCCCCGTTTATTAGTCTCAGTTTCTGCGCCAAAGTTCATCAATTTGGCTGCATATCAAACATAGAATTTTTTGGTCAAGTGGCTGGAAAATTCTCCAGGTGAGTTAGTCATCCATTCAAACTGATGTAGCTGAAATATCCTGTAGATATCTGGGAATGCTTGGATATCCACCACCACCACTCTAGTCTCAGGCATGATTGGTCTATTCTTAAAGCCGCCCGACTTGTTCACAATTCCATTCTTAAAGAAATCTTCGGACCTATTCACAGTCCACATGGAGCAGAAACAGTCAATCAGCTGTTGTCTCACCGCTGGATCAAATTCATAGAGGTAAACATATTGGACCATTGTATCATCGGTGGTAATATCATCTCCCTCGTCTTCAACACCTGCATCTTCCCGTGCTCCAGTTTCAGCTTCGGATCCTACTGCAGGTGGAGGTATAGCTGCATTTTCCTGAGAGCCGTTAGCAGACTCTGCACTTTCTCCAGAACCACTATCAGACTTTCTACCCGATTCCTCACTACTTCCGGAACTACTACCTTCCTCTTCAGACTGGGAGGGAGTGTTCTAGAGAATGGCTCTCGTTGTACGAGATCTAGTAGTTCGAGGAGAGTGTTCTTCAATAGTGGTATTATCTGAACCTCCGAACTACTATACTCCGCAGCGTTATCACTTTGCAATGGAGAAGGAAGTGGTGAGGAATGTGGGGCTGCGGACTTTCATCGGGGTGACATAGTGCCTGAAAAATACAATTACAAATTAGTAACCAAATCAGTAAAATGACACACTATCGGGTACTCAGACTTTCCTTGTGTAAGTACAACGTGACGCCTTGCCTTAAGAATGCCGTCACCCAATCTATCATTGGGAAGGGCCACAGAATCAAAATGAAACAACAGAAATAAAAGTACAGAAACAAATTATTATTTTTATACGGGGATCTACACGGGTCATGGTGGGTACCACGGTCCGTGGAGACCATCGTGAACAAGACTTGGTCTTTGGTGCAGCAGGGGACCATACTGGTTAAGTTTCACGGAGGGCTTCATGGCCCGTGGAGTGAACCACGGTTCGTGATGACCCTCGTGGATGTAACCATTGTGTAGTGCGTATGCTAAGTGTGGACCACGAGTGGTTTCATGGCCCATGGTTGACATCACGGTCCGTGAATCCCATCGTGGACTTACACTTCACAAAGTTCCAGTGCCTTTTCCCCCTAAATTCAAATCATGCAACATGTCACCCATATTCAGCACACAATCACACCATAACATGACAATTTAGCGCATGTATATCAGTATTCAACCGTAATCATTCAAATACGACCACTTTCTACCCAATCCAATAATACCCACATATAAACTATCATCGATTCTCAAAGTAAACGACTATTATCGGTTACGCTCACATAGGCATACTCTTTTTTACACCCTTTTGAATCAATTTCATTAGAATATCATCATATAACACTAAACCCACACAAATAATTCATACCCATACATAATAACCACAACATTCACCAAATTTCAACCAACCCACAACAATTAAATATCAACAAGGATAGTTCATCACATAATAATGCTAAAATTTGATCAAATATGAGTAGGTTTAACTTGTTTATAGATAAGATTAAACTTATAACAAGTTAATGGAGAAAATTACATCGAATGTGATCAAAGTATTCGCCAAAAGAGAGAAGATGAACTTGACTTCAATTTCTTGACAAAATAGAATTAGGGTTTCGATTCTTTGTGGAATTTAGAACTTATGGATGATGAAAAACTGTATACTTTATTTAGGAACCGTTATGAATGAGAAAAAAAATAAAAGAAATGACCCTTGGCGTTTTAGGTGTTATATAAATCAATAAATTCATTTTAAAGTTGCACGGGTCGGGTTGGGTACCACTGGACACTGCTGGGCGAATGACGACGGACCGTGAAGAAGCTCTAGAAGAGCACCACGGTCCATAGAGGCGTCCGTGAACATGACTTGGGGTGGAAAAACTTACCTGAGGTTCACGAGAGGCTAGACGGTCCGTACAAAGCCTGACCTTCCGTGAACCACTTTTATGGCAATTTACAGTAGCCTCTTTAGGAAGCTGTTGAATATGATGGGCCGTGAAGGGAACCATGGCCCGTACAACTGCTCGTGAAGGACCTCCTGCACCCAGCTCCTCACTTCTGTGTTCAATCTACTCCTGCACATACCAACATACAGTGACTCTATAAAAACAATGAAAAATGCTAAAATGTAAACTACCTAGTACATCTACAGTCTTGGGTTTCCTCCCAAGCAGCACACAATTTAACGTCGCGGCGCGACGCAGGTTACTTGATTACTCACACTTCATCAAGCTTGCATTCCTCCACTATTTTCACTTCTTCTGAAACACCCAAGTATGCCTTGATTCGTTGGCCATTGGCCTTGAACCTCTCGCCTTTGTCATTCTCAAGCTCAATGGCACCCGACTGAAATACCTGAGTTACCTTAAATGGCCCAGACCATTTGGATATCAATTTCCCAAGAAACAGATGAAGTCTAGAGTTGAAAAGCAGCACCAAGTCACTGGGACTGAAGGTCTTTTTCTCAATATGCTTATCATGATACAACTTCATCCTTTCCTTGTACAGTGCAGACCTCTGATATTCTCTTAAACGGAATTCATCCTTCTCATTGATCTGTTCCAGTCTCAGGTTTGCTGTTTCACTCCAACTGAGGTTCAAATTCTTTAAAGCCCAGAGTGCCTTATGCTCCAGCTCAACCGGCAAATGACATGCCTTTCCAAACACCAACTAATATGGAGACATATCAATATGTGTCTTGAAAGTAGTTCGATATGCCCATAGAGCATCATCCAACTTTTTTGCCCAATCTGTCCTGTTGGCATTCACTGTGTTTGCCAAAATAGCCTTTATTTCCCTGTTTGATACCTCCACTTGGCCACTTGTCTGCGGGTGATAAGGTGTTGCCACCTTGTGCTGTTTAACCCCATATTTAGCAAGAAGAGCATTGAATACCTTATTGCAGAAATGAGAACCGACATCACTGATAATTACTCTGGGTGTACCAAACCTTGAGAACATGTTATTCTTTAGAAACTCGGCTACATTTTTTCCATCATTCTCAGGTAGAACAACTGCCTCAACCCATTTCGAGACATAGTCCACTGCAACCAGTATGCACTTTTTCCCATAAGAGCTCACAAATGGGCCCATAAAGTCAACTCCCCATACATCAAACAGTTTCACCTCTAGAATGGGTGTCATCAGTATCTTGTGACGACGAGAGATAGCTCCTTGTCGCTGGCATACATCACAACTCTTCACTATATCAATTTCATCCTGATGAATTGTAGGCCAGTAGTACCCACTCTGAAGTACCTTATGGGCTGTTCGAGCACCTCCATGATGGCCACCAACTGGAGAGGAGTGGCAGACCTCAAGGATATATAGCATCTCAGCCTCAGGGATATATCACCTAATGATGAAATCAGCACACACCCTGTACAAATACGGATCATCACAAAAGTACTTACCCACATCATGTAGGAACCTCTTTCTCCATTGAAACGTTAGCCCTTCAGGCATCAAATCACTGACAAGGAAGTTAGCAGGTAAGCAAACCAATGAATAAGATCAAGAGTTGCAGCTAATACCTGCTCATCTGGGAACGAATCATTGATATCTAACTCAAGTTCCTCTTTCTTTTCTGCTTCCAACCTGGACAGGTGATAAGCCACCTGATTCTCACAACCTCTCCTATCCTTAACCTTAAAGTCGAACTCCTGAAGAAGCAGCACCCATCTGATTAATCTTGGCTTTGCATCTTTCTTTGCCATGAGATATCACAGAGCTGCATGATCTGTGTGGACTATCACCTTAGTACCCAATAAGTATGCTCTGAATTTCTCAAAGGCATATACCACAGCCAGTTGTTCATGTTCAGTGATTGTGTAGTTACGTGGAGCTCCATTCAGTGACTTGCTAGCATAGTAGATCGGGTGGAACATCTTGTGGAGTTTATGCCCTAACACAACTCCTAAGGCAGTACTACTAGCATCGCACATCACCATAAATGGTTCAGCCCAGTCTAGGCTAATGATCACTGGGGTAGAAATCAGCTTCTCTTTCAGGCATTCAAAAGCTTTCAAGCATGCCTCATCAAAGGCAAATTTCACCTCCTTCTCCAAAAGCTTGCACAAGGGATGTGCAATTTTTGAGAAGTCCTTGATGAATCGGCTATAAAATCCTGCATGTCCTAAAAAGCTTTGAATACCTTTCACACAGATAGGTGGAGGCAACTTTTCAATCACCTCAATTTTGGCTTTGTCTACCTCTAATCCCTTTTGCGACACCTTGTGACCGAGGATTATACCTTTCTTGACCATGAAATGGCACTTCTCCCAGTTCAGCACTAGATTGGCCTCCTCGCATCTCTGTAAAGCCCTGCTAAGATTGAACAAATAGTCATCAAAAGTCTCACCTCTTGAAAGTTGCTGGTGCATTACATAGTCCAAATGGCATGCGTTTGAATGCAAAGGTGCCATAAGGACATGTAAAAGTAGTCTTTTCCTGATCTTCAGGAGCAATTGATATCTGGTTGTACCCAGAGTATCCATCTAAGAAACAGTACCACCCTTTTCCAGCCAACCTGTCAAGCATCTGGTCCATGAATGGCATTGGGAAGTGGTCCTTCAAGGTCCATTTGTTCAGCTTTCTGTAATCCATGCAAACTCGCCATCCAGTGACTGGTCTCTGCGGTATCAACTCATTCTTTGCATTTGCAACCACTGTCATACCACCATTTTTGGGCACACATTGTACTGGGCTGACCCAATGACTGTCAGAAATGGGGTACACAACCCCAGCATCCAACCACTTTATTATCTCCTTTTTGACCACCTCTTGCATTGGTGGATTTAACCTCCTCTGGTGCTCTATGCTTGGGCTGCAGTCCTCCTCAAGTTGGATCTTATGAGTGAAAATACCCGGAGGTATCCCAATGATGTCAGCAATGGTCCACCCAATTGCCCTTTTGTACCTTATCAGCACTTTAATCACCGCTTGCACCTGTTCATCATTCAAATCTGCAGCCAAGATAACTGGTAAAGTATTGTTAGCACCCAAAAATACATACCTCAGGTGACTGGGTAACTGTTTCAGTTCCAGCATAGGTGGCTCCTCAATGGATGGTTTTGCTGGAGGGCTCGACCTATTTTTTAAATCCAGATCTAGCTTCTTTGGAGCATAAAAATGTGCTCCCATACCTTGTAAAGCATTCACAGTCTCCACATTGTCATGTTGGTAGTCTGCGTCAAAGTTCATAATCACAGCTGCTAATGTTTCGAAAACAAGCCTTTCCTCAATGGCAACTCCCAGCTCTCCGTCATCAAAGACCTCTATTGTAGGCACCACACTCATGTCTTGAGGTTGCTTCATAGACCTGCAAATTTTAAACTTTACCTCCTCATTGTTGAGTCTGAATTTCAATTCTCCACTCTCAACATCAACCAAAACTCGTCCTATGGCCAGAAATGGCCTTCCCAAGATTATGGGAACCTCAAAGTCCACTTCGCAATCCAGAATCACGAAGTCTGCCAGAAAAATGAAACTTTCCACTTTTATAAGCACGTCACATAGGATGACCACATGTCGCTTCACTGATCTATCCTCCATCATCAACCTCATCGCTGTGGGTTTTGAAACTCTTAAGCCCAATTGCTTGTAAATGGCTAGCGGCATCAGATTTATATTAGCCCCTAAGTCACACAGGGCCTTAGAAAACTCAAATGATCCGATGGTGCAGGGTATAGTGAATGCACCTGGATCCTCCTTTTTCTGCACCAGAGATCTTGTGGCAATAGCACTGCAGTGATGAATATTATCAGATAAATCAAAACTTACAGGTCTTTTCTTCGTGACCAAGTCATTCATGAACTTCGCATATCATGGCATCTGCTCTAGAGCTTCCGCCAATGGGATGTTCACTAATAGTTGTCTCAGCATGGTTATGAACTTAGAAAATTTCCCATCTTCAGCTTTATTTTTAAGCCTCTGAGGGAACGGAGGAGGTGGTCTTGGTATCTGCTGCAGAGGCATAGTTACTTCAACCCCTTTCTCCTTTGCTTCGATTGGCTTCTCCATTGGTTGTACCTCTTCTACATCATCTACTTGTTCAGATTCAAACTCCTCTTTTTCGTTTCGCTCCAAGCCCTGTTCATGCTCAGTACCTGCAGAAATTGGTTCATTTAGGATCTTACCACTTCTGGTGATGATAGCCATGCAATGTCCGTCATTCTTAGGATTCTGAATAGTGTCAGTTGGTAGTGACCCATTCTTCCTCTAGTTTAGTGATGCTAATAACTGCCCCAACTATTGCTCTATCTTCTTAATGGATGTGGAGTGAGAATCTACCAGTTGACTCATGCTGGAGAAATCACTCTTCATCTCCTTCACACCTGCATAAGTTGATTCCACTTTTTGCAATGCCTTAGCCAACATGTCTTCTAGTTTGGACCCGCTTGAACTACCACTTGCGCGATCTCTATTACCTGGGGGAACATACACACTACTGCGATCATTCTTATGGCCAGCTCTGTTCTACCAGTTTCCTTGATCTCTATTTGTTGTCCTTTTATACTGCCCTTCTCTAATATAGTTTTGACCTATATTTCCAGAATTATATCCTTGGTTTCCCGAGTTATAATTTCAGAAACCACCTTGTTTCCCAAGTATTTGGCCTCCTCATCCAAGTCAATATCCTGATCTTCATACCTGTTTGGGGGTCCTACAACATTTACCTTCTCAGAACTTGCAACAATGTGCTTCGTGAGTAGATCTATCTGGGTCCGCATATGCGCCATGTCCTGATCCCTTTCTTCTTCCCTTCTCTTTTGTTCAGCTAAAAGTTCAAAAGTGAACCCAAGATCTCCTACCTCTGCATCCCTAGTGTACCATGCTTTATTATTCTTAGACACTTCATCCATCAGCTGCATGCTTTCTGAGAATGGTTTCCTCATGAATGATCCTCTACACACTTCATCAACAACAAGTTTAGTAACATAATTCAATGATCTATAAAAAGCCTATTTCAAATGATTCTCAATGAGACCATGGTTTGGGCACTTTTTCAGCTTTTGGCTTAACCTCCACCAAGTATCATGCATTTCTTCCCCTGGTAATTGCTTGTGAGCACTTATCTCATCGTACATCTACAGCTCTTTTGATTCAGGATAGAATCGTTCCAGGAAAGCCTCCTTCAATTTAGTCCAGGTCCTGATTGAATCGTCTGGCATCTCATTCATCGAGTTGGTTGCCTCCCCAGTGAGAGACAATGGAAATAGCCTCAACCTCATAGTAGTCTGACTAACCCCAGTAATTTCCTACGATTTTCATATCACCACAAAGTTCATCAGATGTTGATTCACATCATCACCAGCTGTACCCCTGAACATACTTTTCAAATTTAGCAATTGAATCATGGTGCTGGTGATTGTAAATTTCACACATGGAGGTAGTGCAGGTAACATTATCGCTCCTGTGGCTCCAGCTCCGTCAAAATCTAAGTCATCCTCTTCGAACACCATGTGAGCTGGTTGCTGTGCTCGACCCCTTGGAGCTAGTGGTTGTCGGTGGGGAGGAACTATCTCATCCACTCCTACATTTTCCTCCACCACCCTAGGCTGGTTGTTCACAACAAGTTGTTGAACACCTCTTGCAACGGTTTCAGCCTCAAGTCCCAATATTTGCCTCTGAGCCTCAAGTTCCTGTGCATTCACCATCTTGTGGATTGTTTTCCGGAGTTATGGATCGTATGGAATCAATGGAGCTCACTAACTTCTGGTGTTTGGCATGCACTGTTGAACTTACATGTAAGAAACACAGACAAAGAGCAAGACGTAAAATTAGGAAATATATAACTATGATTTGAATAACTGCTAGTAAAATATTTTTGAATTGAAATTCCCAGGTAGCGGCGCCAAAATTTGATACATCCAAACTTACACTTTACTTAAGAAGTATAAACAGCCGAAGTCAATTTATAGAACTCAAGGTGAGTTGAGGTCGATCCCACAGATAATTTCTTTACAGAAATGATTTCACTGTCGCGTTTACCCAGATGTTGTTATTATTTCCTAGAGAAAACAATTACACAATGTAAATTGGGCTTTATTGTAAGTTTTAGGTAACCAGTGTAGTTAAAAGATTTAGGTTAACAATTAACAGATTATCTCTCTTAAGGGTTGTATTGATAAATGAATGAAACCAGGACTGTGTTCCCTATAACGTTACATCTAGTGTTTTTCCGTAAATGAGCTTCAGGCTATTCATTTCTGCAAATTACATTCGAGTCAGATATATCTAACACTTCTCAGTCTAGTTATATAACTTTCACCCAAGTCCTCTCGGTCCTAGGGTGTTAACAAGTTTTACTCTCGCTTATAATGGTGTTAAAGTTCTCTTCTCTTGAACTCGAACTTTGACTTCATTTTATCAGATTAACTCAGCTTTTTCCTAACTATCACTTTTCTCTCAAACAATTGACAGATACAGGCTAATTCTAATGCGTGCACTCATTA
The DNA here is from genome assembly GCA_029582245.1 of Solanum etuberosum. Classification (NCBI taxonomy): domain Eukaryota; kingdom Viridiplantae; phylum Streptophyta; class Magnoliopsida; order Solanales; family Solanaceae; genus Solanum; species Solanum etuberosum. The sequence continues at coordinate 18,264 of JAJONR010031782.1, forward strand.
GAATACATGAATAACGAAAGTTGAATTATGCTTTGCGAATCTAGATCGCCTTTTACTCGTTTTATGAATTCACACTTAGATTTTCGTCATAGATCCCACAATCCCAGTTGTGGTGTTTAGCCACTCATGATTTCAACTAAACAAACAGAGAGTTGTAATGAAAGTACTTACGAAGGTAGGAAAAATCAATAAACACTTGATAATTCAAAAACCATCCAACTCCGAAGATCGATTCAATGTTAATCGTTCAAAAACAAGGTTCAGATACTTTCAAACTTCGTCGCTCGTCCAGATATGACGAGATAAAAAAAATGACCTAATTAATTCAAATAGAATGTCTAAAATGAGTCCTACTCGAAGTAGAACTGAGATGTCGGGCAGCTTCACGGATACTCTAACTGTCCGTCAAGGGATTCACGGTCCGTGAAGCCCTCCGTGGTCTGTACTTGAACTCTCAAAATTTGATTCTTCAAGACTTGCACACCGGAATCATGTCAAGGACGTCACCACGGGTCGTGACAATGACCACGGTCCGTCTAGGTGCCCGTGGTCTTCACTTTGCCAATTCACTCTTCAGCTTCTCAAGGTCTCTTCACTGGTTCAACTTTACGAGCTGCGTCACAGCCCATCATAGGTATCACGGTCCGTCAAGTCTCCCGTGGTCCTTACTTAGCATTGCCACAATTTTTCTTCTCAAGGCCTGCTCACTGAAAAGGCAACACGATCACCATCACAAACCGTTGTGAAGACCACGGCCCGTGAGGCCTTCCGTGGTCTTTATTTGGTCCAATTCACTTTCACTCAGCATTTTCTTCTTTTCTTTCCGCTTTCACGTCCACATGTTTTACCTGTACAAATATTACCAAACACAACATATCCACATAAATACACTCAATTCTAGTATTAATCCTTAGTTTTGGAGCATCAAATGTTCCAAGATGTTGCGGCACATCATGTGCTCAGTTTTAAAGGATGGATTTGTGTTCCTCGAGTAGATGACTTGATTAAGAATTTGTTGACAGAATCTCATGGTTCGCGGTATTTTATTCATCCGGGTGTGACCAAGATGTACCGAGACTTGAAGCGACTTTATTGGTGGTCTGGCATGAAGAAGGACATAGATGTGTTTGTGGCTAAGTGCCAAAACTGTCAGCAAGTAAAGTATGAACATCAAAGGCCTACAGGTTTGCTTCAGAGAATGCCAATTCCGAAATGGAAGTGGGAGAGGATAACTATGGATTTTGTGGTTAGTCTCCCCAAGACTTTGGGAAAGTTTGATTCTATTTGGGTAGTGGTTGACAGATTGACTAAGTCAGCCCATTTTAATCCAGTCATAATAGATTATAATGCTCAGCAATTGGATAAGATTTATGTGAAATCTATAGTGAGGCTGCACGGAGTGCCCTTTTCTATCATCTCAGACCGTGGAACGCAGTTCACATCCAAGTTTTGGAGGAAATTACACGATGAATTGGGCACTCAACTCACTTTTAGTACAGCTTTCCATCCACATACGGATGGGCAGTCAGAGAGGACTATTCAGGTGTTAGAGGACATGTTGAGGGCATGTGTGATTGACTTGGGAAGGCATTGGGATAAGTTCCTACCGTTGTTTGAGTTCTCCTATAATAATAGTTACCACTTCAGCATTGATATGACACCATTCGAGGCACTTTATGGGAGGGGATGTAGATCACCCATAGGATGGTTTGAGGCTGGAGATGTGAAGCCTTTGGGGGTTGATTTAGTGAAGGATGCTCAAGATAAATGAGGAGTATTCAAGCTAAGCTTTTAGCAGTCCAGAGTAGACAGAAAAAGTATGCAGACCATAAGGTAAGAGACATGGCATTTCAGACTGGTGAGAAAGTTCTTCTTAAAGTGTCACCCATGAAAAGGGTGATGAGGTTTGGCAAGAAAGGCAAGCTAAGTTCGCGATACATTGGTCCATTTGAGATTCTTGACTGTGTAGGGACAGTGGCTTATAGATTGGCTTTACCACCTAGGTTATCTGGAGTTCATCCAGTGTTTCATGTGTCCATGTTTAATAAGTACCATGGGGACGGAGATTACATCATAAAGTGGGACTCAGTATTGTTAGACAAAGATCTTCAGTATGAGGAGGAAACAAATGCATTTCTTGATCGTGATGTTCGGAAGCTGAGGACCAAAGAGATTAAGTCCGTGAAGGTTCAATGAAAGCATCTTCCAGTTGAGGAAGCTACTTGGGAAACCGATAAGGACAAGCGAGACAAGTATCCCCAGTTGTTCAACAATTCAGGTACTACTCCAATCTTACTTTCGCCGTTTTTCCTAGTTTGTCACTCGGGGATGAGTGATGGGTAAATTGGTATCTATTGTAACGACCTGCTCCCGTCGTTTTAGAAAATCCAACAGGAAAATTTTTTGGGCCAGAAAACTTTTTGGTAGTAACTTGAAATTTCCTAGCCTAGTCCAGATTTGGAAGAAATCAGAGTCATGCGAGTCTAGGGAAATATGGTATTGAATGAAAGATTTAATAATGAATTTGATTACATGAGTAGATATATAAGACTTTAAGGAACCCGTACGACTTTATGAAATCGAATTCGGGCGAGTGGAACTCCCGAAACTGATCTTAGCGTGAAAGGGTAGTCTTTGAACGTTATGGGTTGAAGGTGTGTTATGAAATGGGGGTTTGAAACTCTAATTCTGGCTCTCTCTCTCCGTGTAAGCCACTGTGGAGGGATTATTCCCGCCATGGCAGGGCCGCTGTGGCGGGATGGGGTCCGCCATAGCGGCTCAGTCGCGACTAAAGTCAGAATTAAACCCCAAAAATGTTATTTTTCTGCAGGTTTCGTTCTTGAGAATTAAGAGAAAACCCCGGGTGATTTCTTGATAGTTTTCCATGACTTTTGGTGCTAAAGGTAAGGAATTTACTCCCCTAATCCATTTTTCGATCCGTAGATCTTAGATTCTTGGTTAATTATTATTGGGGGAGGATTTTTGGACTGAATTGGATGGTGGGAAAAAGCCCTAGCTGCACCTTCGGATCATGGGTTTGATCTTGGGTTATTGGGTTTGGTATAATCCGGATAATTAGACCTTTGATTGTTGATCCTTGCGTATATTAATTGGTTGTAGACCTAGAACAAGCGGAAAGAATTCGGAAAGGGAAGATTTAAGTGCCTTAGAGGGATTCGAGCTTGGTTTCGAGGTAGGTGATGGTTTGATTTCTTGTTTGCGTGATATATGTTGGTGATAACATCATTGTAATGCATGTATGTGAATGAATCCTTGTTGATCAAACCTAATGAAATGAGTACGACTGAGTAAATGTATGCCGTGATTTGACACTTAATTGTATGATTATGAGAATGTACATATGAATGTGATTGTAATTGTGGTTGTGTTGAATGGACCAGGTGTCACGTTCTGACACACTAACTTGGATCGGGTGCCACGTTCTGGCACATATATGGGATCGGGTTTCACGTTCGGTACACTAATTGGGATCGGGTACCACGTTCCGGTACACTAACAGTTTGGGTATGGGTTCCATGAGAGGACCATTGAATTGTTATATTTACTTGTTATTGAGAATGTGAATTTGTACATTGCTCTTGAAATGATAACTGTGTATACATTTTGTGCATGTCATGTTTACCTTGTTGTGATCCTGATATATGTTGTGCTTACTAGGATAGCCGCGTGATCCTACCAGTACACTGTGGTTGTGTACTGATACTGCACTTGCTCGTTCTTTGTTGAGTACAGGGCATCTTCAGGCGGCTACAGATAGACCTTAGCTAAGAGAGTAGTGATCAAGATCGGAATTCAAGGGTGAGCCAGCTCTTTCAGGGTGCCATGAGTTCTCCTTTTACTTAGTCCATTTTCTTCGGACTTAGATTAGTACTTTAGATATTCGTTTGTTTAGTTTCGGGGTTGCACTCCCTTTCCTTAGACTTGTGAAATTTTAGAGTTTGGTACATTGACTTCCAGGTTCAAGGGTTCTTTTCCGCAATGTTTGATAGTCGTTGTTAAATTCCCAGAGCTTATGGGAACTCCTTATTTCGTTTCTGCATTTAAACTTGCTTCCGTATCTTTAAATGCATAGTATTTTGGTTAAGTTGTTTAGTTTGGGTTGTAGTAATGGTTCACCCACCGAAGGGTTAGTGTGGGTGCCAATCACGATGGTCTGGGTGGTACATGTTCTTTTATTCGTCACGATATTCTAAGGTCATTGGTGCATGTCGAAATTTTTTTAAAGCATTTTTTGTATTGTTTATGTATTTTTCTTTATTTTTCGGCCATTTTGGGGAATTTACGTAATATTTGGCCATTTTCGAACAATTACGAAAAGAAGTAAACTTTTGTTCTTTTATTCGTCACGATATTCAAAGGTCATTGGTGCAAGTCAAAAAAATTTTGAGGCATTTTTTGTATTGTTTATGTATTTTTCTTACTTTTTTGGTCGTTATGGGGTATTTACGTAATATTCGGCCATTTTCGGAAAGTTACGAAAAGAAGTAAAGTTTTGTTCTTTTATTCGTCAAGATATTCTAAGGTCATTGGTGCAAGTCGAACTTTTTTTGAGGCGTTTTTTGTATTGTTTATGTATTTTTCTTGATTTTCGGTCATTTTGGGGCATTTACGTAATATTCGGCCATTTTCGGACAGTTACGAAATGAAGTAAAGTTTTTTTATTTTATTCGTCACGATATTATAAGGTCATTGGTGCAAGTCAAAAAAAATTGCGAATTTTTTTGTATTGTTTATGTATTTTTCTTGATTTTTCGGCCATTTTTGGGAATTTACGTAATATTCGGCCATTTTCAGACAGTTACAAAAAGAATCAAAGTTTTGTTCATTTATTCATTACGATATTTTAAGGTCATTGGTGCAAGTCAATTTTTTTTGAGGCATTTTTTGTATTGTTTATGTATTTTTCGGCCATTTTGGGGCATTTACGTAATATTCGGCATTTTCGGACAGTTACGAAAAGAAGTAAAGTTCTATTATTTTATTTTTCACGATATTCTAAGGTCATTGGTGCAAGTCAAAAAAAAAAGAGGCGTTTTTTGTATTATTTATGTATTTTTCTTGATTTTTCGGCCATTTCGGGACATTTACGTAATATTCGTCCATTTTCGGACAGTTACGAAAACAAGTAAAAATTGTTTTTTTATTCATCATTATATTCTAAGGTCATTGGTGCAAGTCGAAAAGTGTTTGAGGCGTTTTGTATTGTTTATGTATTTTTCTTGATTTTTCGGGAATTTTGGGACATTTACGTAATATTCGGCCATTTTTGGACAGTTACGAAAAGAAGTAATGTTTTGTTCTTTTATTCGTCACGATATTATAAGATCATTGGTGCTAGTCAAAAAAAATTGAGGCATTTTTTGTATTGTTTATGTATTTTTCGGCCATTTTGGGGAATTTACGTAATATTCGGTCATTTTCAGACAGTTACGAAAAGAAGTAAAGTTTTGTTCTTTTATTCGTCACGGTATTCTAAGGTTATTGGTGCAAGTCAAAATTATCTTGAGGCATTTTTTGTATTGTTTATGTATTTTTTCTTGATTTTTCGGTCATTTTGGGGAATTTACGTAATATTCGGCCATTTTCAAACGGTTACGAAAATAAGTAAAGTTTTGTTTTTTTATTCGTCACGATATTCTAAGGTCATTGGTGTAATTCGATATTTTTTTTTGTATTGTTTATGTATTTTTCTTGATTTTTCGGCAATTTTGGGGCATTTACGTAATATTTGGCCATTTTCGGACAGTTACGAAAAGAAGTCAAGTTTTGTTATTTTATTCTTCACGATATTCTAAGGTCATTGGTGCAAGTAGAAATTTTTTTGAGGCATTTTTTGTATTGTTTATGTATATTTTAAGATTTTCGGCCATTTTGGATATTTACGTAATATTCGCTCATTTTCGGACAGTTACGAAAAGAAGTAAAGTTTTTTTATTTTATTCGTCACGATATTCTAAGGTCATTGGTGCAAGTCAAATTATTTTTGAGGTATTTTTTGTATTGTTTATGTATTTTTCTTCATTTTTCAGCCATTTTGGGGTATTTACGTAATATTCGGCCTTCTTCGGACAATTACGAAAAGAAGTTAAGTTTCTAAGGTGATTGGTGCAAGTCAAAAAAAAATTGAGGCGTTTTTTGTATTGTTTATGTATTTTTCTTGATTTTCGGCCATTTTGGGCATTTACGTAATATTCGGCCATTTTCGGATAGAAGTAAAGTTTTGTTCTTTTATTCTTCGCGATATTCTAAGGTCATTGTTGCAAATCAAATTTTTGGCATTTTTAAATATTTTTCAGCCATTTTGGGCATATACGTAATATTCGACCATTTTCAGACAATTACGAAAAGAAGCAAAGTTTTGTTCTTTTATTCGTCACGATATTCTAAGATCATTGGTGCAAGACGAAATTTTTTTGAGGCGTTTTTCTTATTGTTTATTTTTTTTCTTGATTTTTCTGCCATTTTGAGGAATTTACGTAATATTCGGCCATTTTCGAACAGTACGAAAAGAAGTAAAGTTTTGTTCTTTTATTCGTCACGATATTCTAAAGTCATTGGTGCAAGTCAAAATAATTTTGAGGCGTTTTTTGTATAGTTTATGTATTTTTCTTGATTTTCGGCCTTTTTTGGGAATTTACGTAATATTCGGTTATTTTCGGACAGTTACTAAGAGAAGGAAAGTTTTGTTCTTTTATTCGTCACAATATTCTAAGGTCATTGGTGTAACTCGGAATTTTTTATATGCATTTTTTGTATTGTTTATGTATTTTTCTCGATTTTTCGGCAATTTAAGGGAGTTTACGTAATATTCGGTCATTTTCGGACAGCTACAAAAAGAAGATGAGTTTCTATGGTCACTGGTGTAAGTCGAAAAAAAATTGCGGCATTTTTTGTATTGTTTATGTATCTTTCTTGATTTTTCGGCCATTTTTGGGCATTTACGTAATATTCGGCCATTTTCGGACAGTTACGTAAAGAGTAAAGTTTTGTTCTTTTATTCGTCACGATATTCTAAAGTCTTTGAAGCGAGTCGAAATTTTGGCATTTTTTGTATTATTTATGGATTTTTTTAAAATTTTCGGCCATTTTGGAGCATATACGTAATATTCGGCTATTTTAGGACAGTTACGAAAAGAAGCAAAGTTTTGTTCTTTTATTCGTCACGATATTCTAAGGTCATTGGTGCAAGTGGAAATTTTTTTGAGACGTTTTTCGTATTCTTTATGTATTTTCTTGATTTTTCGGTTATTTTGGAGTATTTACGTAATATTCGGCTATTTTCGGCCAGTTACGAAAAGAAAAAAAGTTTTGTTCTTTTATTCGTCATGATAATCTAAGGTCATTGGTGCAAGTTGAAATTTTTTTGAGTCATTTTTTGTATTGTTTATGTATTTTTCTTAATATTTCGGCCATTTTGGGGCATTTACGTAATATTCAACCATTTTCAGACAGTCGACGAATAGGTTTCAGGCACGCCGACTAGTTCGGTGAATTGCCAAGTTGTCATGGGCTCGCCGAACTTTCCTAAAATGTAGTCTGCCACCTTGAGCCAAAAGGCGAGCTCAATTGGGCTCGGCAACTGGTTATGCGGTGTGTCAACGGTTCCTGCCGCTCACAGACATTTCCAGAATAGGTCTGTCTGCCAGTTGAATAAAAAAGGCAAGCTCAGTCGAGCTCACTGACTAGTTTGGCGATGCGCCGAAAAGTCAGACAACTCGCCGACTTGTCATTATGTCAGAAATGAGGATTTTAATCTACACATTCAGCAAACGTTATTCAAAAACAACTAAAACTTGGGTTGCCTCACAAGAAGCTCCTTATTTAACGTCGTGGCACGACATGGAAATGCTCTCACGCATTTTCCAAATACACCACTTCAATTACGAAAACATCAAGGCTTTCTCCAAAGTAGAGCTTCAAGCGTTTCCCATTTACTTCGAAAGTCAAACCCTCTTTGCTTTCAACCTCAATTGCTCTATTTGTGAACACTCGAGTGATTTTCAATGGGCCTGACCATTTGGATTTGAGTTTACCCAGAAAGAGTCTCAAATGAGAATTATAAAGCAAAACAAGATCGCCAACTTTAAACTCTGGTCGGAGGATCTTTACATCATGCCATTTCTTCATTTTCTCCTTATAAAGGGCTGAACTTTCATATGCCCTCAGCCGAAACTTATCCAATTCATGGAGTTCATCGACTCTTCCTTTCGAAGCATTCCCCCAATTCAAGTTCAACGCCTTCAATGCCCATAGTGCCTTATGTTCAAGCTCGATTGGCAGGTGACAAAATTTACCAAATACTAACTGATATGGTGACATGCCAATTGGCATTTTGAAAGCGGTGTGGTACGCCCAAAGAGCATTATCCAACATCCGAGACCAGTCAGTCCGATTTGAATTAACTATTTTTGAAAGAATTTCCTTGATTTCTCAATTTGAAACTTCAACTTGGCCACTTTTTTGCGGATGATAGGGGGTTGAAACTTTATGCTTGACCCCGTATTTGCTCAATGACGAATTAAATAGACGGTTGCAAAAATGAGACCCTCCTTCACTGATAATAGCACGCGGGGTACCAAACCTTGCAAAAACGTAGCGCTTTAAGAATTGCACGACATTGTTTCCCTCATTGTTGGGCAAGGCTACAACTTCCACCCGTTTTGAAACGTAATCCAAGATGTATTTGTTTCCGAAAGAGCTCACAAATGGACCCATGAAGTCGATTCCCCAAACATCAAACAGTTCAACCTCTAGAATGGGTTTAAGAGGTAACTAATGCTTTCTTGATACTCCTCCTTGTTTTTGGCATTGAATTCATTGTTTGACGAGAACAGGAGCATCTTTGTATAGTGATGGCCAATAGTAGCCACTTTGGAGCACTTTGGCGGCTGTGCGCACACCGCTATGATGCCCACCAACTGGGGAAGCGTGGCACGCATTGAGAATAACATTTACTTCCACCTCCGGTATGCACCTTCTAATTATGTGATCTGTGCATTCTCTAAATAAGTACAGTTTGTTAACACTCTTGGTTTTTAACTTCACCAGCTCTTCTTGAATGAATGATTTTGAATCTGAGAGGGAGAACAGAGGAGGTTGATAAAAATTCAGCCCCTCAAGCATAATCCCACACACTACATAGTTAGCGAAATCAGCGTACCAAGGTGAGTTGCCATGGGTTATCATCATCACTATTTTGTCGGGAAATTCTGCCTCAATGTCACTTTCACCGAGATCCACAACATTAGTTTCTAGCCGAGACACGTGATCGGCCATTTGGTTCTCACACTCCTTTCGATCTTTTACCTCAAAATCAAACTCTTGCAACTAAAACACCCACCGAATCAATCTTGGCGTTGCATCTTTCTTAGCCATCAAATATCAAATGGAAGCATGATCCGTGTGCACCACCACTTTAGTTCCTAATAAATGCGCTCTAAATTTCTCAAATGCATACATCACCGCAAGCAATTCTTGCTCCGTGAAAGTATAATTATTTTGAGCCACATTCAAGGTCTTGATTGCATAATAAACCGGGTGAAATAATTTGCCTTTTCATTGTCCAAGAACAGCTCCCAGAGCAACACCACTAGTATCACACATGAGTTCGAAAGGAATACTCCAATCAGGTGCAATAATGATCGGGGATGACACTAGTTTTTCGTTCAAGCACAAAAAGGCTTTTAGGCACGCTTCATCAAAGTTGAAGGTAGATTCCCTCTCTAGCAACTTACAAAGAGGATGTGCTACTTTGGAAAAATCCTTTATAAACTGCCTGTAGAAACCCGCATGGCCTAAAAGCTCCAGAGCCCTTTTATTAAAATAGGAGGAGGTAATTTAGCAATGAATTCTACTTTAGCTTGATCCACTTGCATTCCTTCTCCTAAAATTTTATGTCCCAAAACAATGCCCTCTTTCACCATGAAATGACACTTCTCCCAATTTAGCACAAGATTGGTTTCCACACACCTTTGTAGTACCTGCCCAAGGTGTTCAAGACGTGCTCCAAATGAATCACCAACAACCAAAAAATCATCCATAAAGACCTCCATTAAGTCTTCAACCATATCTGCGAAAATAGAAAGCATGCATATTTTGAACGTTGTCGGAGCATTGCACAACCCAAAAGGCATTCTCTTGAAGGCAAAAGTTCCATAAGGACATGTAAAAGTAGTCTTCTCTTGATCTTCCGGTGCAATGGAAATATGATTGTACCCGAAATTACCATCTAAAAAGCAATAACATCCGTGCCCCACAAGCCTATCAAGCATTTGGTCCATGAATGTCATAGGAAAATGGTATTTCTTAGTCCATGCATTCAATTTCTATGAGACCATGCATACACGCCACCCGGTAACCGGTCTAATAGGCACAAGTTCCCCTTTTTCATTCAGAACTATCTTGATTCCTCCTTTCTTTTGAACACATTGCACGGGACTCACCCATTTACTATCCGCAATGGGATATACCACACCCATATCAAGTCATTTGATGACTTCTTTCTTCACCACTTATTGCATTGGTGGGTTTAATCTCCTTTGATGTTCCACGCTTGGTTTACATTCACTATCCAATTGTATTTTATGAGTGCAAATTACGGGGGGAATCCGCATAATATCAACAATTGTCCGTCCAATATCTTTAATGTATCATTTTAACACATCAACAAGTAATTTCACTTGCCACTCAAGCAAATCTACAGCAATGATGACGGGCAAGGTGTTACTTGCCCCCAAAAATACATACCGAAGGTGGGACGGGAGAACTTTCGACTGAAGCTTTGGTCGCTCTTCGATGGATTGTTTAGCGGGGGTAGTTTCTCAATTTTTAAGATCAATGTCGAGCTTCAATGGATTCTTCGAGTAAGAACCTAACCCCGATAGAGCAGCCACAACTTCATCATAACCTTGAACTTCCTCCTTATCATAATTTGAAAGGACGGCCGCGAGCACAAAACACCTAACTTACACTAGCCACTGCCTCATCAATCACATCAAGGGTTGAAACCACATGAATATCACTCGGTTGCTTCATCGATTTGCACACATTGAAAGTAACTTCCTCGTTATGTACCCAAAATTTTAATTCACCACTTTCAACATCCACAAGTGCTCTTCCGGTAGCCAAAAAAGGCCTACTTAATATAATTGGCACCTCAACATCAATCTCACAATCCAATATAACAAAGTCGGCCGGAAAAATGAACCTATCAACTTTCACCAATATATCATAAAGTATTCCAATGGGATGCTTAATAGATCGGTCAACCATGAGAAGATACAATGTTGTGGATTTAGGTTCCCCCAGCCCATGTTGTTTGAAAATGGCATACGACATCAAGTTAATACTTGCCCTCAAGTCACACAAAGCTTTGGCAAACTGAAGCATCCCAATAGTACATGGAATAGTAAATACCCCCGGATCAGCTTTTTGGGTAATCACTTTGCTTGTCATGATGGCACTACAACTATGAGATACCTCCACCGTATCAAAATTCATACTACTTTTCTTGGTGACTAATTCTTTCATGAACTTTGCATAGCCCGACATCTCCCACAACGCTTCCAATAAAGGAAGATTTATAGATAGACTCTTGAACACAGATAGAAATATTTGGAACTTTACATCTTTATCCCGATTCTTGAGTCTTTGAGGGAACGGTGGACTGACTTTGGGCAACGGTTTAATAGACTTTGAAGTAGAAGAAACCCCATTGGGAGATGTTTTAAAGTCCTCGGTGGTGAGTTATTTTGGACTTTCCTCGATTTCCTTAGGTATGTCATTTTCCAGCGCTTGGTCGAATTCCTCTAAACCAGCGGCTTCATCTCCTTCTTTACTAGTGTTTGCCTTCCCATTCACTTTCACATTGCCACCTACTGATTTCCCACTCCGATTCAACACCGCCAAACATTCATCATGATTAACCTTTGAATTCATTATCATATCATCTGCATTCTTCTGTTGCGGCTTGGATTCTAATTGGGCTGAAAGTTGACTCATTTGATATTCAAGTTGCTTGATATAATCCGAATGCGAGTTCACTTTATTCTTAAAGGATGAGAAGTCAGCCTTCATTTCTTTCAGCATTTCGTCGGATCCTTCCACCTTGTTTAGAATGCGGGATAAAAAATCATCCACTCGAAAGCTTCCAGAACTGTCCCTAGATCTTGGGCTATCACCCATGTGCATGTAGCAAGCATCATAGTCATTTTCTCTACTCCAAAAGTTACTTTGGTCAACGCAATCACGATTGTAACTTCTCCGTCACTCCTCACTAAGTGTGTTCTTGATTCCCGCCCGCTTTTAAATATCCCGAGAAAGAACCCTCCGTGACCTTTTTGGTTAATAACTCCATTTGGGACTTCATCTTGGCCATGTTTTCTTCTCACTCTTGGTTCTTCTCTACTTTCTCCTTTTTCATCCCAAAGTTTAAAGGAGACACTTGATCTTCTTTAGTGTACCAAGCACGATAGATTTTTGTCATCTCATCGAGAAGAGTAGATGCTCATTCAAATGGTTGGTGCATAATTCCTCCTCGAATGAGCTGGTCAGCCACACCCTTGTTGACTGAATCTAGACTCCGGTAGAAGTATTGTAGCAACACATTGTTCGGGAGTCCATGAGTTAGACATTGGAGCAACAACTTCTGAAACTGTAGCCATGTCTCATGAATTGGTTCACCATCCACTCGCTTAAAATTCTGAATATTATCTCTCAAAGTCACCATCTTCGAGGGAGGGAAAAACATTACATAAAATGCATCAGTGAGCTCCTCCCAAGAAGTGATTGAATCCCTTGGTAACTCAGCCTACCAAGTCGAACTGACTCATGAGTAATGTTCTTGAAAGAAAATAGCTGACACACATCCATAATGTTTCAGATGTGGTCATGAGGATCCTCAGTAGCTAGACCTCCAAATAGACCCTTCATTTGAAACAACTACAACATAGTGCTAGTCACATGAAACACCGCATTGCCCACAACCGGAGGCAATCAAATTGCACCCGCACTTCCCAACTGATCTTCAATGACATCGTGCAAGTTACCAATGTCATCATTATGCCAAAGTTGGCTATCATTGCTCTCGTTGACACTCATCTCTTCACCTGTTAAAGAGCAGCCAATAAAGCACAAAAAAAAGTTTGTTCAACTACAACACAATGAGTTCACAACTAAACTTCACTCTCTGGCAGCGGTGCCATTTTTGATAACGCTCAACTACACTTCATCTGATTCTAAGTGTAGGCGGTCGCAATCAAGTATAAACCCAATGAAGAGTTGGGGTTGATCACCATCGGGAGTGATACGGTAAAGAATTCGATTACGAAGTGAAAGGAGTGTTCTAATCGATTGCAGAAGTAGACATTCTTGAAACAATTAAAGTAAATGGTGGGGGTTTGACAATTAATGTCAATTAGGGGGATTATAGTGAACAATTAACAACTACGAACAATCGGGACTAAATAAGTAGAGAGGGATCCTTGGGAGTGGATCAATTGAATATCAATTTCGCTAAATTGGTGATTCTTATTTACTAGAAATCATTGAATCTTAGTGGGTAGGCTTGGATTTAGGTGTAATATCCATTTCTCAATCAACTATTACGAATCAAGTGAGATCTCTCAAACCTCGACAAACATACACATATAAACAGCCCAATACCTTGATTAATCTACTCTTTCAAGCTATATTGGTAAGATTGAATATAAACCCACTTTCTCAAGCTAAAGTCTACAATAACACAATCACTACAATCCTCAATTAATAGTGTTAACTTTAAAACCTCTTTCTCAAGCAAGCTGAGAATACTAGGCTAGAATTGTATTTGCAACTACAATTCATCAATTAAGACTAAACTATCAATTGAACCCACTTCAAATAAACATTAAAATTAGTAAATACTAACACCCATAAGCTAATTAAAGCATTCAATCACATAATCACACCCCCAAGAATGGGGTTTTAGCCACACATAATAAAAAGGAAGAAATAGTTACCAACTATGTTTTCCATCAGCTTGGCTAACGATCTGCAAGTCTTCAAAATGCACAAATTGAATTCAAAATCAAATAAACCCTAAATCTCTACTAAAAAACTTAAAGAATAGTGTTAGGAATTAAAAACCCAAAACTAGACAATGTGGGAACTCTCAAAAACTTCAGAACTCCAGAACTCTCCTCTTTCTTCTTTTAAAAATCGCATTTATACGCTCCTAGATTTTCAACTTTGGAACCATTCAGCGAAATAAGTTGGGCATCGCCGACCAGGTCGGTGATGCGCCGAGTATTCCTTTCATCGCTTTCTTGGCTTGACTTTTTACCCTTTCTTTGTTGTAACTTTAGGCGACTGAGGTTGGGCTCGCCGACCTATTCGGCGATGCGCCAAGTGCTCCCTCTTCTTGCCTTTTTGTCTTGCCTTTTCAACAATTACTCTATAACTTTAGGCGGGCTCAGTCTCCATCACCGATCCAGTTGGCGTGTCACCGAACTCCAGTTTCCTTGCTGAGTTGGCTTTGTCCATGGGTTAGCTTGCTGTAACTTTTGGTGAGCTGAAGAGCCACTCGCCGATTCGCCAAGTGGCTTTGGCGAGCATCAACCTTTCTTTTCTTCAGCTTTTACACCCTTTTCTCTCCTTTTTTCCTGGTAATTTCCTTGTCTTGCTCTTTTGACTTCGTTGCTGTAAATTAACATTTAAATATCTGTTTCAAGCATAAAATAGGTATTGAGGACATTAAAAGTCATTATATTAAGTCCTAAATGAGTCAAAATCCCCGACTCATCATTTGTGAGTGGTAGATTTACACTCATTTGAGGCCTATTAAGTTCAATAATCAATGTCCTCAATGCCTAATTATGTCATATTCTAATGACATTTTGACGATTTGCAGCTTTGAAGGCTAACAGACAAGGCAAAGATGAATATTTGGAAGAAAGGCCAAAAGCATTGAAAGAAGTGTAAACTCCTCATTGTTGATCGCCTAACAAGAAGGGTGGATCGCCCAATTGGCACGACCTGAACCAAAGTGACAATGCTCATCACTTGAAATAATTGAGGCAAGTCAACGAACTTAAAAGGAAAGGCGACTCACCAAACGAAAAGGGCGAACATGCTGACCATCACCAAATGTGACATGACTGGGAAGAAAATTGTGGGCTTGAAATGCAAATAAAGGTGGTACTTGGTGATCCACTAAATGTGAAAGGTAGACTCGAACGAGCTCGCTAATGCAGGTTGAAACACCTGAAGCTTAAAGCAAGAGAAAGGTTAGCCAAGGAGCAAACGATGATCCACCGAATGTGCTTGGAGAGCCCGACTAAAGTCACTCTAATGGCCACAGATTGAAGGGTCAAAAAATATTTTCTAGAGGCTCGTCTTCATACTCTTTCTCTAGAGTTTTTTAGTGAGAAACACTTTACCTTGTGAAGAACATCTTTAGTTTTGGGGTTTTCAACTTTGTTCCTAAAATTTACAATTTGAAGTTGAACTCAAATTGGTTGTTGCTTATAATTGATTTATTTCTCGTCACCTGTGGTTGCTTTCATTGAAGGTATAATTTATTTATAATCTGTGATGGGTCGCTAAAACTCCAAAGCCTAGGGGTATAATTATGGGGTTGGGTATTGATTTAATGTAGTGGGTATTTTGTTATGCTCTGTTTTGTTGCTGGTCATCTATGCATTTGGGCTAATTATCATAGGGTTAACTTATGGGTTAAAGTTGAAAACTTAATCCTACTTCCGATCTTTGATTGATGCTCAAAAGAGATTGATTGGAGTGGGTAATTAGTTCAAAACTTGCAATTTACGTTTGATGTCTATTGTTTACTTGAAAAAGAGATTTATGGGTCGAATCTATTTGCCTTATTTCTACATCGAAAGAGAAAATAAAGTAAGGTAATAGGTTGTTTAGTTATTCACGTAGATGAGACCGAAAAGAGATTCTATGAAATGATGGTATGAGATCGAAAGAAGATTAGTTTCATTGAAGATGACCCAGCCTATCCATGAGTGTTTAGCGCTATAGAGGAACATAATTACCCCTATGTGATATTGATTTCCGATCCCAACACCCCTAAACTACTTGTTACTTATTTGATTTTTTTTTGAATTTTTAGTTTAATTGTGACTCATGGTACTAAAATCCTTTTCATAAATTTGGTGGAATGATCCACCCATTGTTCTTATTACTGCAAATGAATTAATATACATTCTAAATTTCTTAATAAATTTCCTTGCACTATATTACTCTCTGTGGGATTCGACCCCGAATCTTAGTTGGGTATTTTATATTGACGACGATCACTTAATCTTTGGATTTGTTTTACAGAGTAGTTTTAGCGTTATCAAAAAATGACGCTGCTGCTGGGGAGTGATGGCTAAGAATTCCATTTGTGAAATTAGTTTGTAAATTTTTCTAGTTGTTGTAGATTGTAGCTTGGTGTTGTGGTTTGCTGATTTGTAGGTTTAGAACATGAGTGACCACGATAGTGACAATGATATCACTACGGATAAAATGACAATATGAGTGATTTGAATGACATGCACATGAATGTCATTCAAATCACAGGAGCCATCCGGTTACCTCCTATAGAAGGGAGGGAAGTTTTTCATGTAACTGGAACAATGTTACAGCTCCTCCAATTGAGAGGAATGTTTGGGGGTTTAACTCATGAAGAACCCCATGAACACCATTAGAATTTTGTGGATGTATGTGGGCCGTTTGTGTTCAAGAACATTTCACAAGAGTCCATAAGGTTGAAGTTATTCCCGTTCTCTCTGACGGGTGAAGCTACAAGGTGGTTGGCGGAATTCTCATATCTTCCAATTATATCACAACCCAGTTCATGCAAGATCTCAAGGGTGAAATGGGGTTGAGGGTTAAGGTATGGTTAGTTTGGCTCAGTTGCTTCACCTTTTCAAAGCATTGTTCCAATCATGTTCACCTCTTCTCAAGTACTTTTCATTCTTTTTCTCTTGAGAACTCAAAATTTGACATGTCAATCAATTTATTGGGAACCCATTTTTATTTTACAAAACTTTATTTTTCATATCAATTTTCAAATGGTTGTTCATCGCAATCTCACTTTTTTTAAATAAGGAGGGGTTCCTTCTTTTTGTAACACACTGCAAAGTTAAGCCTCACTTCATCTTTCTTTGCCTTCCACTTGGTTTTCTTTCCTCCTTTCTTTCCACACCCCAAATTAAGCTTTTGGTCGAAATTGACAATTCAAACAAAGCAATGCTTTGAAAATGATTTATGGGTGAGACGTTTGGGATAATTTGGCTCAAAAGGTTTTAAAACGATTGTCAACAAATGATTTAGGCTCAAATGATGCAAAAATGAATGCACACCCTCACAAGGTAGTCATAAAAAAAGTATGAACATTTCGGTTCTCTCTCAAAATTTCTGTCAAAGATCATTTCTTACATTTACCAAATCTAGACGATTGGACTAACAAGGAAAATTTTAGGATTCAACAAGCATGCTTCCAAGTAAAACCTTATCACACACGGTACATCAAACACAACTATTTACCATAGCCCGTCAATATCAAAAGCTTAAGTGTGATGTTCATTGCAAGGCTCACATAATAAATGCAGCTAGTCAACACACGATTCAAAAAGATCATTCAAACGGGAAGCCACGTCGATTTCTTCTTACAATACCAACACTAAACACAATGCTCATCATGAGTTATATCCAAGAAATCTATACTGAACACAATCGATCCTCAAATAATTATCAATGAAAATGGAAGGATTTCCAAAACTCATGGGGAAAATGAAAATGGAGAGACAAAAAAATGAGCTACTAAACCATTAAACAACTAAAATAAAACCAAAAATAACGAGATACTACAATTATCCAAAAGTATAACTAAAAGTAACAAAATACAATAAAAAGGGGAATATTGGAACAAATGCCCTCACCCCCACCAAAATTAAGACAACAGTGTCTGCAATACAGAATAAAAGAGATGAGTACTGGATAAGAGGTAAAATTCCCCCTGACAGTATATGCATGTGAAGTGCTCGCATCTGGAGTTTCAGGAGGAGTGATATCATCCTAGTGATTAGTGCCCGACAAAGTAATCACTAGAGGCAGCAAAGTAGCCTCAACCGAGGAATCAGTGTCTGGTACATCAACAGGAGGAATGGTGGAGTTTGAAGAGACTCCACTGGTGCTAACTACGAAGGTCTTCTCAAGGGATCTCTCCAATGTAGCATGGACCATCGTCTCCTCAAGATCCAGAAGCTCCGTCAGTTTCAAAGAAATTCGCTTCTCATCCTCCAATCTCCTAATCTCCTACTCATTTGTCTCTTTATCATCCACATACACATCGACAACTCTCTCTTCCTCGGCATCATCATCATCAACATCTAAAACCTCACAGATAGTTGTACCACCCACACTCAACTACTCAACCATGTTTGGTATACTAGTAGGCATATCCTCAGGCGCATCATGAAAGGGCACCTCACCGCACAACATAGAAATATCTGTAGATCTCAGTTGGTCTACATCAACCTTAAGAGTACCTATCTCAGCAGTCATCATAAATAGAAAATCTAAACTACCCTCAACCTTTTCTCAGGCCTCTAACCTAGTCGTGAGGTTAACTAACCTCTCTCCATGTGACACTTTAGTGGCCTCGCACTGAGTTAACCTATCTATCCAGGGCAAAGAAGCCTCAATCGCCTGATCAATCATCTTGGACATAACCTTTCAACGCTCTCTACCCTCACATCCGCTTACCAGGTAAGATTGCCCATTTGGTAGATCATGGCATGGGTCAAGAGGGGTCGGGAGATAGGAGTGGGGGAAGGTGCAGCAACAACAAAAGCAGATAGAGGGAAGATTAGAGGGCTGGGGTGTACCTGATTGCTCCACAGAAGGATTGGAAGGAGTGGCCTCAGCATCAAGATCAACCACATGCATAGTATCTGGTGGTGGCAACTTCCTCCTAACAATATCATTTTTTAATTAATCATCCTCGATCCTCCAAATTTCATTAGAGGAGGCTAGGGTAATGCGTACATCAGTCTTTCCCTGAAAGGGAACTCCTGCATCTTCACACAACTATGTGATCAATTCTAGAAATTGAAGGGATGTATGCTCTTGTTTGGCCCTCATCAACATCTTATCAACAATTAGCCCACCAACACTTATCTTTATCTTGTCCATGATGCAGCCAACTAGTACGGCTTTCGGAAACTACTGAATGGACTCATTATGAGATTGCATGATATTGCTTGTAATGAACCCGAACCAGTATCTGGAGGCGACATTCATATTTTTCTTTTCAATCTTTATTCCCTAAACGACCCATGGTAGGGTGATGTCAGAGATTAGAGGAGCCAACAAACGCTTCAATTCCTCAAAATCTTTGTTTATTTTGAGTCTGAAATTAGCATTACTAGTGCCTTTTGTACCCAATATCTCATTAATCATTCCTTCTTGGCAGTACACCATCTTTCCATGAACTTTGACTCCTTCCAAGGGCTTCAAAATTGTATCGTTCCTCTTCTTTGGCAAAGCTTTTGTGTAGGTTGCATAGAACTCCGATACCCATGCTGGGACAGAAAGAGGTCAAGGTCTTGTGAACCTCTCAAACCAATGAAATTTAATCATATCCCATATAACTAGGTACTGACTCCATCACTCCATCAGTGGAGAGTCTTCTCTCCTCTAAAATAGTGTGTTCTGCAGCAGCCTTCAGCCTTTTGAGGGCTCTTGGAGTGATTATTGACAGAACACGAGAAGTGGATGCCTGATCTTAAGAAGGTTGCACCAACTTGGATCAGATATCAGTCTTTTTCTAACCATTCCTTCTCTTGGTTTCTCACTCTCACCCAGCGAGGAGCGTGGAATGGTTTGTTGTTGAGAAGGTTCATTTATGTCTATCCCTTTTTTTCTTTTTGGAGGAGGAAAAGAGGATTCCATGTCATACTTTGTATCACATGTCATAACTTGCTTCCCTTTTGTTTTAGCAATTTTCTACAAGGCACAAGCATTCACACATAGATTTGGTGAAGGTTAGTTTAAATCAAACCCAAAATAAGACACATTTCAAAAAAAATTCTATGAGGCTCGCCTACTGGGAAGGCGATCTACCTAACAGGTTAGACGAGCTCAGGTGAGCTCTTCGAAGTTGACACAGAGAAATTTCAAAGAATTTAGGCAAGATGGGCGGAGTCATCTCAAACTTGGCGATTCACCAAATTTGTTTTGGTGGGCTACGAAAAATCTACCAAAAGTGAGTGCAAAATTTAAAAGAAAAGGCATAAAGGGCAATGTCCACTCCCACTTGGCGATACACCGAGTGAGTTTCGGCGGACTAAGACAAGACCACCAAATTGGACAGTACCTAGGTCACATATTCAAGCAAGAAAGGCAAGCAACGACTTACTCGACGATTCACCTAACTGCCTTGTCGAGCTAAGACAAGCCCGTCAAACAGGCAGTGTTCAGCCCAGTGCCTATTTTACAAAATTAACCACAATACGCAACAATACCCAATTCTCAATTAACTCTACAATCTACCCATATACTTTCTACCCCTGGGTCCTCAAACTTCCCCCAAATATCACAAAGTATTACCCAAAATGATGATTTTCTCTTAAGAAAGTCGTCACTTCATCTATCTTGGGTAAAATCATGCAATCGGAGCAACACTGGGCGAATCAGACTTCACCCATACAAAATTCAACAAAGACCCTACACACACAAGAGTTCAATTTCACATTTTTCACCAACCTAAGCAATTTTAGAAATTTTAGGCACAAACTCAATTATCTAACTCATGAGCACAGTTCAATAAGATCTATTAAGCATTTCCCAAATAAATTAAACAACGATATGCTTCAAATGGCACTAAGCCTATATCAAATAACACAAATTTCAGGAAAAATGATAAGATAGAAATTTAACACCAACCTTAGATAGTAGCACAACACAAAAAATAAGGGAAATAGGGTTGGGGTGAAGATGCAAGCAATCCAACACACTCCAATCACTCAAAATCACACACAAGAGGCACTCAAATACTAAAATGAGGGTATTGGAATCTTATGAGGGAAAATGAGAATGAAGATATGCAAGGGTTTATTTTTTACGATGAAAAGATTCTTGACCTATTTAAGTCAAAACCCATTAGGCGGAATGTTACTAATGTCACCGAACACATTTGGTGAATCGCTGACAGAGCTAAAGCTCACCGATGAGGCCTAAAAGGATACCAAACCTGAAGGCTTATTTAGTGAACTCGATAGAGTCTGCATAGTGTATTTTGGTGGATCGTCAATTGGAGCTCAGATCACCTAAGTTGATAGTACACTTTTTCACTTTTTCCAGCTTAGAAGGTGGACATGAATGAGTCTGCACAATGTCTTCGATGGATCACCGACATGGTTTTTGAATCATTTCAAGTACCTTTCTTAACACTTAGACTTCATTTCAACTTGCACTCACAACACACATTATTGAAAGCAATAAAACAAAAGTAAAGCTTGGGTTGCCTCCCAAGAAGCTCCTTATCTAATGTCGTTGCACAACATAGTTCTCCATTCCTCAACAATCATTCTTAGGATTTGGTATGGTATCACTAGGAAAGGTTCCTTTTGCCTTGGACTGAGATGGGTGGAGATAAGGCACATCCGAGTCTCCAGCTATTTGATAGACACCAAATGAGAGGTCACTAATTGATATAAGGTGGAGAAGTCATTTTTTAAGTCCTTGAACACCTTGTCGAACCCTTCAACCTTGTTGAGGATCCTTTAGAGAATTTTCTCTGTTCAGTTTCCTTCCAGAGAAGCTGGTTCTTTAGGTCTTTGATGTTCATGGGGAGGAATGTACTTATCTTTTTCAGCCTCTCTGTCTCACAAGTTTCCACTTCTCCAATCTTTCCAACCGCTATCTCGCTCATTGTTCCTAACTTGGTTCATAGCTTGTCATTGGTAGTTTGGGTGAGAACTCCCCAATTTGTTTCGCAAGTATTGTAATTGCTCATAATACAGTGCCTCAAACTTGGTATCTTATGGTCACTACCCACTACTTGTTCAAACCACATTAATTGATTTCAATCCATCTCCCATGACATGTTTGGACAACAAATCGAGTCGACTCATAATTTTGTCTATTTTTCATCTCTCTCATGATCCTTCTCAATTTGTTCTTTGCTCATGCTCAGTTGTAAAGAAGACATTTGTTCCTCTCTGGTATGTCATCCTCGGTTGACTTTGGTCATGTCATCTAGCAACAACAATGCTACCTCATATGGTTGTCGCATCAACCCACCTTGGGCAAGTTGTTCCGCCACACCTTTGTTGATTGAATCAAGTCTATAATAGAAGTATTGTAGCAGTAAATGGTCAGGGACACTGCAAGAGTAATTTCCAAAACCACAACCATGTCTCATGTAGAGGTTCACCTTCAATTCTCTTGAAGTTTTGGATCGGTCCCTAAGCTTTACCATCTTCGAGGGAGGAAAGAATTTGTCCAAGAAGGCTTCAGTTAGCTCCTCCAAAGAAGTGATAGAATCATTTTGCAATTCCGCCAACCATCTTGTAGCTTCACCTTTCAAAGATAATGGGAATAACCTCAACATTATGGACTCTTGTGAGATGTTCTTGAACACAAATAGCCCACATACATCCACAAAATGCTGAAGGTGTTCATGCGGGTCTTCATGAGCTAAACCCCCAAATATTTCTCTCAATTAGAGCAGTTGTAGCATTGTCCCGGCTACATGAAAAACTACCCTCCTTGCTATAGGAGGTAACCAGATGGCTCCCCATGGTTTGTATGACGTTCATGTGCATGTCATTCAAATCTCCTATATTTTTATTTTGTCGGTAGTGAAAATCATTGTCACTACAGTGGTTACTCATGTTTTGCACATGTAAATCTGCAAACCACACACCAAGCAACAATCTACTATAACTAAATGAATTTACAAACTAATTTATCATATGGTATTCATAGACATCACTTTCTGGCAGCAACACCATTTTTGAAAATGCTCAAACTACTCTCTAATACAAATCCAAAGAGTAAGAGGTTGTCGTCAATCAAAATACCTATCTAAGAGTCGAGGTTGAATCCCATAGAGAGTGATATAGTGCAAGGAATTCTATCAAGAAATTTAGAATGTAAATAAATTCATTTGTAGCAGTAAGAACAATGGGTGGATGATTCCACCAAATTGACGAAAAGGATTTTTGTTATCAAGAGTTACAATTAAACTATTTTTTTTTTTGAAGTTCTAGTAAGTAACAAATAATCTATGGGTGCAGGGATTGGAAATTGATGTCACGTAAGGGTAATTGTGTAGCTTCATAGTGTTAAATATTCATGGATAGGCTGGGTCATCTTCAATGACACTAATCTTCTTTCGATCTCCGAATATCAGTTCATAGAATCTACTTTCAGTCTCATCTATGTATATAACTAAACAACCCACTACCTTACACTATTCTCTCTTTCGAGCAGAATTTGGTCAAATATATCCTAGCAATAAATTCTTTTTCAAGCAAACTACAGATATCAAACCTACATTGTAAGTATCAAAGTAATTATCCACTATAATCAATCTCTTTCGAGCATCAATCGAAGATACAAGAAAGATTTAGTTTACAACCGTAACCTATAATTTAACCCCGAGTCTAATTAGGCCAAATCGGTGGATGAAAAACAACAAAATAGAAGAAAACACAATACCTACTACATGAAATCAACATCCAACCCCATAATTTCACCCCACGACTTTGAGGTTTTCGCCACCCATCACAAAATGTAAATAAATTATACCTTTCAGGAAAGCAACAATGGGTGATATGAAATTAAGCAATTATAAGCAACACCCACTTTGAATTCACCTTCAAATTGTAAATTTTAAGGGCAAAGTTAAAAATCCCAAAACTAAAGATGTTCTTCATAAGGAAAAATATTTCTCTCTATAGAAGGAAAAACTCTCACTTCAAAAGTCTCTCAAAAAGCCCTTTTTTTTTCTCTCCTTTGGGCTATTTATAGTTTTCCAAAATTTGGCCCAAAATTCAATGCGTGACCACTTCACCAATGTTAATTACGATCACCAAGCTGATTCAGCGGATCACCATTTGCTTCTTAGCTCGCTTTTCTCTTGTTTTAGGCTTCAGGTGTTTGAAATCAATCGGCAAGCTCATTTGAGTCTACCTTTCACAATAAGTGAATCACCGAGTACCACCTTTGTTCACCTTTCAAGCCTACAATTTTCCTCCAAGTCCTGTCACCTTCGATGATGGTAAGCATGTTCGCCCTTTGTATTTCATGACTCGCCATTCCTTTTAAGTTCGCCGACCTGCCTCAATTATTTCAAGTATTGAGAATTGTCACTTTGGGTGAGGTCGTGGCAATTGGGTGATCCACCCTTCTTGTTAGGCGATAAACAATGTTGAAGCTTACACTAATTTCCATGTTTTTGGCCTTTCTTCCAAATATTCATCCTTGCCTTGTCCCTCAGACTTTATAGTTGCAAATCATCAAAATACCATTACAATATGACATAATTAGGCATTGAGGACATTAATTATTGAACTTAATAGGCCTCAAATGAGTGTATATCTACCACTCATCATCAAATCCCAGAGGATTTCCTTTGGACCAAGAGGATGGTCCCTAGAAAGTTATACAGCCCTAGGAAGTGGTCATAGGAAGGTTCCAGACTTTGTGAAATTTTGATAGATATAGGGTCTATTGATGGGTATACGGACCGTACTATGTCTGACGGTGTATAGCCCAGGGCTCGTAGAAAGGAGGTGGGACTTAGAGGAATTTTGACCTTGGGTTCCACTTAAGGGACCTACGAGTCGTAGAAAGGTCTACAGACCGTAGACCTTGGCCGTGGAATTTATCAGAAAGTTAAAGTCCCAGTAGTCCTTCTATGGTTGACCAGTACGGTCTGTAGAAGTTTATATGGACCGTACATAGTGTCCGTAGAAGTTGTTCAACAATTTTTAAGTAGGGTCACTTTAGTCTTTTCCCACCCTTTCAAAGCCTAACCCCAACTTTTCAAACCTAATTAAGGCTCTAAACAGTACCATTCAACCCTAACACCCCCATAATCATTCCAAAGACTTAGAGCAAGGATCCAAAAATAGAAAGCTAAGCGTTCATTTAGTTTCCCCAAGAACTTTGTTCTTCTAGTTATGTAAGGCTATTCATAGTGTTAGACTAAATTCATCCTCACGCCTTACATCTAAATTCAGTTAGTAAAGAGATAAATCTAGGGTTCTACCAAAAATTCCATGATTTTCCACACTAGGTTGTGTTCATATTTCGAGTTCAGATTCTTGAGTATTGGAATCATGCTACTTTATACAATTGATATTTTTTAGTTCTTTTTCATGATTTATATTATCATGTGAGGCGTAATTATTGAGTTTTGTTGAATGCTTTTTTATAAGTATTCTATGCATTGATTTTCAGAATTTAAAGTAAGTCCAAGAAGAAGCTTTATTGTATCTTTTGAGAAGCATTAAGGTAACACTAATGGTTCTAAATGTATTATTTTATACTTCGAAAGAAAGTACAATTTCAAAAAGAGCATATACAAATTTCAGAAGCATTTCAGACAAATAAAGTAAAGTTCAGTTTCCCGATAAAGAGGGTCTTGTGAGTAGTAACTCAACCTAGAGAGTAATTTTTATGAGCATATGTAATAATATTTTGAGAGTGATATTGTGCACCGATTTGGGTAAGAGTTCATATGAATCAAACCCCATAAACTATGTGGGAATGTAAGATATGTTCATACCGACATTGGGACACATCCTCACTGCTTCTAAGAAGGCCTATTAGATTAATTCATAATTTAAAGTTGTGTCTTATAGACTAGCAAGGTTTACAGTGGCTCTGGAAATATAGATATGACGTTGTATCATCACGAGGCTTATAGTGATGGTTGTCGGTTAGAGAAAGTAAAGTAAAGTAAAGTAAAGTAAAGTATATATATATATATATATATATATACATATTCATACATTTTAGTATTTATTATTATTTTACCCTTATAGCAAGAGTTTAAATTGTTTTCATAATGATCCATGTTGTACTTCAATTGAGTTAATTTCAATCCTCCAGCTAAGTGTTTGTTTCATTCAGCCTTATTACATACTGTACATTCCATGTACGGATGTCATTCAACGTGAATCATTTTATGATGCAAATATATGTATAGAGGATCATTAGTAGGTGCTTCATTGAGATCACATCATTCATCTGTCATCTTTCGGTGAGACTTGCTTGCCTTTGGAAGGCTCCAGTTTATTTCTTAGTAGTAGTAGTAGTAATGTTGTGAGATGTCGTGGGTATTGTCTTGACACATATATTCAAACATTAAAATCTTCATAGATAGGAAAAATTAGAGAGTCTTTCAGTATTCATTTGCAAATGTGTTGCTAAACTTTACTATAGTATATGTTTTAGATTCAATACTGCTTAAAGTATTTTCTTCAGTCCTTGATGCTTGTGTATGCTTAAGTTAGTCTTCCTCTAAGTAGTCACCTACAACAAGGGGTATCTTGGGGACCAACAATGGTTTCCTAGAGGGCATGAAAGTTGCTTCGTTCGTGGGTTGAGATTTTTGGTGTAGATTGAGACTGAGACTTTGGCTTTAAAAGGCCAGTCTTTTTTGGGTGAAGTTGACCATGTCTGCACTATGAAGGAGCTCCATTGTGAGTCCCATGGGGTAGCGACAAGAGGGATCGACATCCGGGTAGCTACAGTGGGTTCCATTCAAGAGGCAGGTAATCATATGATAGACATCGACAATGGTTTCAACAAGGTCAGTCTAGCTGGTATGCTTAGGCTTCAATTCAGTCTTTATAGGGTGATCAGTACAACTAGGGTGATGTTGGTATGGGTTAGAGTATATGGGGTTTAGAGTCGAGTGCTTCAGGTCGCGGTGTCCTTTACTTGATGGGCCAATCTTCACAAGTTTTCTATGAATGTGGGGAGCCTAATAAGTGGTCTAGGGACTGTCCCTAGCGAGGGATGATTGCACTTTCCCAACATCCAGCTAAACCAGTTGTAGTGGTAGAATATCTAGCTAGAGATGGTGCCAGGGTTAGGAACGATGTGGCAATCATTAAGGAGCACGGGGTGGACCCTGAGAGAAAAGTCTGGTGGTAGGGATGATGCTCTGTGTAGAGGCGAAAATGCCCATGGCTAAGGCATCATATGTTGTTATTACATGTTTCTTTTATGCCATTAGCTCGCCTAAACTTTATTGATTCAGGCTCTACTTTTTAATATGTATCTATGTATTATGCTTCCCATTAGATTATGAGTTTGGAGACCTTGGCAGCGCCATTGTGTGTTTCGACCCTAGTGCATGAGTCTTTAGTAGTTGATCAAGTGTGTCGATCTTGTTTTGTGACTATCCAGGGGTGTGACACCTGGGTAGACCTTATATTGTATGATCTATTGGATTTTTATATGATTCTAGGTATGAACTGTTTATCCCCTTATAGTGCGTCTTGGATTGTTTTTCTAAGACTTTTACCCTAGACATGCTCGGTATTCCTTTGATAGTATTTCAAGGGTCTCGTATTCAGTCGATGGTTAGGGTTACCTCTTTTATTCCGGCTCTGAGATTAGTGGCTAGTGTGTGTCTAATATATTTGTCTTATGTATAGGATGTGAGTAGGGAGGTTACTTCTATTGATTAAGCCCATGTTGTTCGTAAGCTGTAGCTGTTTTACCTACTGACGTACCGAGCCTTCCTCCTGCGTGTGATATTGACTTTTCTATTGACCAAGAGGTGGGAACTAATCCTATATCTATTTCGCCTTACCGTATGGCCCCCGCAGAGCTCAAAGAGCTTAGTATTCAACTTCAAGATCACTTGGGTAAGGGATTCATTCGGCCTAAATGCTAGCTGACCTCTAGAGATTGATTACTCTAAGATATTTTTTTTTATAAAAAGACCTCCGGAGGATTGTTTTCCTATTTCTTACAATTCAGTTTTTCATAATCTAACATCTGGAGGTCTGGTTTTTAAACGAAAAATAATTTTGAGTAATATAATTATTATTTTTAAAATCAATAAAAGAATGGCTCGGGTACTAAAAAACCAAGAGGGTAAATTTATTTAATTTGGGTTGGAGTAAAAAATAGGACCAGCAATAAACTAGCACGTAGAATTTATATATAATTTTAATACAGTGTTGACAATTAGTCAAGTGATAGGCCTGAGACTAAAATGTAAGCAAAGGGATATTTCTAACAAAATAGAAGGATGTAAAGTATATTTAGACCTTTTATGATAATGTAGGTCCAATTTCGACCCTTTTTCTGGATAAACTAACATATCTATGAAGTCTATGGGTAAAGGAATTTTCGCCAAAGTCAAAAATTGATGTCCAAATTATGAAGATTTTAAAAAACAAGTTTTACTTCCCTTAAAGTAGGAAGGATAATTGGTGTTTCTAATAGAGACTTTGAAAAAATATTTCTGCAAATAGAAAGATACGAGTTTTAATTGACAGAGACATAAATAAAAAAGCATACGTTAAACTAATTTTTATATCAATATGAAACTAAATCAGAAACATACATTAAACTGATTTTTTATAGCAAGATGAAACTAATCAATTGTTCAATACATAAGATCTAAATTGGACTTAGAAAAGAAAGAAAAATATTCATGTTCTATCGGTTACAAATAAAAGTAAATAACAATAAATGTGCAAGTTCTAATTAAACAACTCTTGTGAGCTTGTCGAATGTATTAGGAAAGGGTTTGGCTAGAGATCTTCATAATGTGAAAATCATATAGTCAACTCTTCCTTTTTTTTTGCAAGCTTCAAATAACTTTTTCTTTGTCTTCGTCTTGTTTACCATTTTCTTCATCAATGAGAATATTTATGTGTGCATGAAACAATCTCTTTTTCATCGATATTCCCATGCACTATTTTGTCTACTTCATTTTGTGGATGAAACCCATAATCTATAAAAGGAAGTCATTTGGTAAAATTTATCAAAGTTTCAACAAACTTAGATGCTTATATTTGAAAATACAATGACCAAATGATATAAAAATAAGGATCATGAATATAAAGAAAGGCCCTTCATTAAATAGGATGATCTGCGACTTTTATGTTTAGCAACAAAAGTTGAGTGTCGGGAATAAATATTTTTTTCATTTGTGTAATTTTTGTATAACTGCAATTAATAGTAGTTGTCTTAACATGAGTTACATGGTTTTTGCGTAGGTCATACATGTTCATAAAGTTGTTCCATGCATCATCAAGAAATTTTTGAGTCTCACTGTTGTCTTGATTGCCATGTCCATTTCTTTTGCGCTTCTTTGTTGTAGATTCCCACTCCGAAATTGAAGATTCTCCCTTTCTTTCTTTCATTTCTTTTCTATAACTCAAACCTTAAAATTTAATAAGATTTTTTTGTAATAATAATATAATCGTCATGGTGCCTTAAAATGAGGGTTAACCTTACTGTTGTGTAACTAGGGGTTATAGTGAAGTTCAAGTTATGAAAATAATTTCTTATAGTAATAATTCAAGGCATGAGTACATAAATGGGGTATAACCCTTTCCCCTAGCCCTTATATTTTGAAAGTGTTTCTTTTTATTAGAAGTAATTTTTAAAAGATATTTCTAGAAGGTAGTAAATTAATTTGTGTTTTCCTAATCAATTTGAGAAAAAATACTTTTATCAATATTAGAGCAAAATTTGGTGCTCGGGGAAACTTTCAAAAGTAAAAAGCCAATTATTAAGATTAATTTTGAAAAACCATAACTATTATACTACAAAAAAGTCCTTAATTTTTCTTAATATCTTGACCAAAAACTTCAGCTCTCTAAATAAGTAAATTGGTTTTGTAGAAAGATTACCAAAATGGCTATCATTATCAAAGAAAATTCATGTAATGTAACAACTTACCATTGACTCGATTACTACATTGTTTTCTAACTGAACATCTACTTTCAAGCTTTCAAAACCTTCAAAGATATATCTTCTTACATCCTCAATAGATTGACACATACTACATTTGCTCTCATGGAAGTAAAATTGCAATCCAAGAAGAATTTCCTTAATTTTCATATCGAAAATACATTACAAAGAAATTAAAATCACAATATTACCAAATAAATAATAATAAAAGTCACAAGAAACACGTTTGATAATTTTGAATACATACAAAACAAATGATATGTTAATTATTATTGTTTAAAGGCAGAAGAAAAGGGAAATTAAGTGCAACTAAATTCTAATTCAATTGCAAATGACTATCACTAAATCTCAATTGTCAAGGATGACATAAAAAAGATAATACATGTTGAAGGTTTATCTAAAACCTTCATTCTAAACAATAAATATTGTTAGATAAATAGATAAATATGAGTGTACTTTATGAAAGTAGTAAGACTCAATATTCAAATAAAAGGAAAAAATTATAAAAGAGCTTATATTACCATTTCACATTTTCCATTTTGACGTTGTCTCCTTTAAGCTTTCCATCCATGTAGCATGTCATAATATTTGTGATTAAGTTCGTATGAATCACTTGTATTGTGTTCATTCTATTATTTGAGTACATAATAAAATATTAAAATAGTCGGGCCTATCCTTTCAGAACCTGAGCATACACCGAGGACGTGGCCGGCACTAGAGAACAATTGCAGGTCCCCAAGTGAACCCTCATCCTGGTTGACTATAAGCGGAAGACTAACTCAAGAATACGTAAGCATTAAATTGAAAGAAATGTTTAAAAAATAGTTTACTGAATCTCAAAACTGAACTAGATATACTGAGTATGAAACATAAGTTTTAAATAAAAGATCTGAAACTGAAAGACTCTCCGAAACTATCTTTCTATGAAGCCTCTACACGACTCCTCAAGAGAACTACTACTAACAACTCATAAAAATTGAGTCCTCCAGAAGCAAGGAGGTCTTACTCAAAAGCTGACGAACAGATGAAGTGATCTCAACAAACTCTTGTTCAGGATCCTAAGAATCAGTATCTACATCATTAAAAGATGCAGGTCGAATGTCATCAGAACATTGAATGTAAGAGTATGTAATATAGCTGAATAATAAATAACTGAAAGAAAGGACTGCAATAGATAACAATGTACTCCAGTTGAATGTAAATAAATAAAGGAGTTAAATCATTTGAAGCTTTACAAAATACTTTCTCATCTCTGAACTCAACATAATAAGTGATATATAAAAATATACTTTAACTCTATTGGGAGATTCTCAAACCGACAACCATTACCATGAGCCGAGTAATGATACAACGTTTCACCTCACGTTGCCAGGGTCATCCTATACTTTATCGGGGTATAGGATGAAATCGTGACTATGGATCCATCTAATTGGTCTTCTCAGAGGCAGTGAGGAGTCGCATGAAGTATCAATGCTATCCTATCCTACGCTGGCTATGTAGTCTTTATGGGACTTTCGTATCATAAAAGACTCTAACCCAACTCGGTGTTCGATACTACTCCCAAAATAATTAATATAGCTTTGTGCTCGATTCACCTATTACAAAGAATGGACTTCTTACATTACTTGAAATATTTTTCAAAACATGAGACGTGTTTACCTTCTTGAAAACATGTGCTTATGAACTTATCTTTCAAGTCCAAAAATTAACATAGGTAGATATGTATATATATATATATATATATGAATAAAATAACATTAAAAACTCTTAAGTCTTTGTTAAATAGAACCTTTGAACTTTTTCTCACAACTCAGTTTGAGCCAAAACGTTGGCTTTAAAAAATTCTCAAAATTTATAACTCAAAATAGGGTTGATGCTGAAATATAGACATGAATAACTCAACTCAAAGATCTCAATAACAATATAGAGAACTCAATACTCAGAACATAAGAGCTCAAGAACTTTAGAACTCAACGATACTACTCATCTCAAGAATACTGAATTCCTAGGGTTCATGCTGAAATATCGACATGAACGAATGAACTCAAGAATCTCAATGAATACCATATAGCAATTCAATAGTTAGGAATAAAATTTCAAAAAGAACTTGGAACTCAAGAACTCAAAATCAACTCATCTCAAGAATACTCAAATCTAGGGATACAATCCTAGATTACTCTTTTACTGATTTGAAAGTAGATGTGGGGCGTGAGAACGAACTAGTCCAACACTCTGATAGATTTACATATCTGAATGAACAAAGTTCTTGAAGAATCTTGAAGAAGATCTTAATTAGAAGCCTTGAAACTCTAGCTTGAAGGAGAACAATCAAGAAAACCTTTTTTGAGATTCTTGAATTAGTTTCTTAAAATCTCCAAACCCGAGGCTATCTCATATAGCTGCCATTGATGGATCAAATCATTCTTAAAAAGTGTTTTCTTCGCATAGGCCTTCCCTATAGTACTGGGGCTAACACGCTAGGTCGAGCGGTCTCATTAGTGATACATAATTGTATGAAGGAATTTGAGTTGAAAAGAATGAAATTGTTGGAGAAGGACTTTCCTTGAAGAAGAATCTTGAAAAAAGATTGAAAGAATCTTGAATGGAAGTCTTCTACTTTAATTTTTCCTTAGTGTTTTGCCTTAGGGTTTGAGAGAGAAGAGAATGATGTATTAAGAGATAAAAATATGATTGTTTTGGATCTTTAATTAGTCAAAAAATTCGTTTAGGGTTTTCTTAGAGGTAAAAAGACAAATACGATCCTTTTTAATGTTTTTCCGTCAGCTAATTCGTCACTGAACTGTATCAGGTTACTAAAATGGTCATAATTTTTTACTCAAAACTCGGATTGTTGTGAAATTGGTGGCGTTGGAAAGAAGATTCAAATACCTTTAATTTATACGTTATGGGCCACATAACTCTTTATATTCTAAGAGATATGGTCATTTAAAGTTGACCCATAGAGAATCTTTCATCAAAACTTAATCGGTAAGGAAACATTCAACTCTACTTTGTATTAGGAGTTTCTAGTGACCTTACTTCATATCCAAAATCATTCCCACAATAAAAATTTTATCTTTACACATATGGGCAATTTAAGAATCACCCGATATGACCCTACAAGTAAATGAAGAATAGTTCGGGTCTTAATTTAGAATTTTTTAGGATGTTACATCTCCATCTACTAAACTTCTGATTTACAACCTTTTACTATAATAACAATGTTTTTTAAGAACTGATTTTTTATGTCATGTTATATCATACGTATTTTTACAATATTTTACTGTAATAATAAAATAGCCAGACAAATGAAGCTACTATAGAAATGTCTAACAATATTACTGTCTTTTACATAGAAATAATCTTATTAATCAAATGTACTAACCTTTTTTTGTTCAATAGTGTAAAGGTTTGCTGCACCTTTAGAAGGTACAATTACAAAGTCAATCAAAGTATTTGCTATGAATTTGGTAGTAACTAGACTTCTCTTCCTCCTAGCCAGTTTTTGGTGTACTATGATTGTTCTGGCATCACTCTGCAAATAAGAAAATATGTTAAAGTTTTGTTACTATAAATGAGAAAAAGGAGAATATATAGTTAAATTATTTTAAAATATATAAATGTATCATTTTCTAAAAGTAGAAGTAAAAAATCAAGATTACATCAATCTAAGTAAGGGAGAAATATTTTTGCTTAACAACAAACTAAGAGAATTTAATGGCATGGTAGAATTTCTACAAAGTTCAAGTGTGTCAATATTCAGTTTTGTTTACACCTATAATATTTCTTTTTCTTATCTAATAAAAGACACTAGAAATCTCCTCCTCACTTTGACAATCATGTTTCATAAAACTAAATAATTTTTAAACACAAATTATTCTCAATAATCAACAAAAAGAGACCATATTTATAAGAAAACTATTCTATATGCTCGAAGAATTTCTTCTTCTTAACAAATAAGTATAAGAAAACATGAATCTTCCTCAATCGATTTAATATTTAATGCAAAAAGATAAAACCAATTAGTATTTGATAAGATTCCGCCAAATGTTCTATCATATGAAATAATTGGCTTACTGGTAAAAACATATCAAATATTTTCTATAAATAATTAAAGAGAAAATCAATAGTAACAAATACCAAAAAATTTAATTTTTATTTAAATAGTTTATAAATAGGCCGTTTTGAGAAAAGTTTACAAATATCAAAATACTAGTTTATTAGATAAACTATTAATTTGATTCTTTTAATTTTGCATTAGTATTCAAATTGATTCCATGATATACATTTAGATGTGAATGGACATTTTAAATATGATTACAAATTAATATCCCCGACTTCATTTATATAAAATCTAGGTTAAAAGGCTTGATAGACCCCTTAACATTGCGAATTAGTATTGATATACCCCCTCGTTAATTAAAAAGGCACACATATACTCCTACCTTTACACAAATGAGCAGATATACCCTTTTCGACTAAAGTAACTAAAAAAATATAAAAAAAATATTACATTCCTGGTAGTTTAAAATCTATATAGAGGTGTATTTGACCCTTTCTCACAAAGCTCAAAGGGTATGTCTGATCTAGTATACAACGTAATTTTTTCCTATATAATTTTTAATATATATATATATATATATATATATGAGAACAAAGTCCAAATTCCACAAACATCAAGTGTTATTAAATGCCCCCAAATTTTCTAACGAGGGAGGAAAAAAATTAGAAATTAAAGATAACATTGGAAAATTAAAGCATCTGACATGATCATAAATTAAGGAATAAAGTTGTAGAAATCTT
This sequence comes from Solanum etuberosum, assembly GCA_029582245.1. Lineage (NCBI taxonomy): Eukaryota > Viridiplantae > Streptophyta > Magnoliopsida > Solanales > Solanaceae > Solanum > Solanum etuberosum. Next base: position 53,040 of record JAJONR010031782.1, read on the forward strand.
ACTTGTGTTGGCTGACTTGATGTAGGAGTGGTGCTAGTATGAATTTTATGTTATCGATTTGGTTTTGTAGAACCTATAAATAATAAATATAATTTTTAATCATTTAAAAAGAAAAAAGTAAAAAAAAATTCTCTTTTGAATCTATTCTCTAATTTTTACTCATTTAAATAAATTAATGAAATAAGAAGTGTTTTTTATCAAATTTCATAAAATCTTTTGCTTTTCCAAATGTCAATATTAAAATGTTTTAGCAATTATCAATGATAAAGAAACAATCAAGTAAAATAATATTAAAATAAAACATAATAATTATTGAATAGTTTTCTTAAAATAATAATAAGAACTTTTGTATCATCGAAAAAACAAGTATTAAAAACCTAACCCAAAAGATGCTCAAATGATTCATGCATATCAAAGAACAAATAAAAAAATATTGAACGAGTATCTTAGTTAGACGACAATGTACCACAACTTGAGAACAACTAATTATTGGCACATACAAAACTATTTCGTGACAAGTGTTCATTTCAAGATCCGAGGAAGCCATGTATATATGAGGATGTCAAGAAATAAAATTTATTTAACATAAATCTCAAAAATGAGAGGTGAGAAGAATATGACTTGAGGGGTTAAATATCGAGGTGTATATATAGATAATCAAAATTGGAAGATAATTTTTTTTATTGAATACAGATGTGGTTACAATTAATATAATCATTTATGTTGAATATGCTCTTTTGAAAATATGATAATTGTATTCCCTATATTTAGACTTTAAAAAAAAAAAAAAATCTAGTCAATTTCTTATTTATTGCTTTAGAATGTAGATAATATGACAATTTATCATAATTTCTCATTTTATCTGAGCATAACTAATAGGTTAAACTATGATTTAGTTGTTGTCCATTTTTGAGATTATTAATAATTAAAATTTTAAAGTTGAACTTTAAGTATCTCATAATTGCTTACTACACAAAATTAACTTTAGATACACTATGTAACATCCCGCCTTAGAAAGAGCTAAAATTAGAAAGAATTAATTTGAAAAGAGCCAAATCTGAAATTTTACAACTTATGCTTGAGTTGTGAGTTTTGGGTCAACTTCAAACGACCATAACTTTCAGTACAGGATGAGTTAGGTGGCCCATAAGATATCAAATAAAATGTATTGGAATACTCTTTCCAACGCCACCAAGTTTGCTAATTTTCGTGCTCGTATGAGGGAAATATGCGCGTTTGAAGTCAGATTGTTCAATTAAGGAAAGTTACCCGAATATGTGAGGGGTATTTTAGTCTTTTCCTTATCCAATCAGATTAAAACATTTTTAGTAATATTTTGGGGTCAAATCTGATTTGGGTCAATTTTACAAATCCTAAATTACGCTTAGGGTTTTAGAAGAGAGTTCAAGAAGAGAAAAATAGAGAAAAAAGGAAAAGGAAGAACGATCGAGGTTTCTTGCAAATCGAGGATGTATTTCGCGAAATTGAGGTATGTAAGTTTTCATAGTGTGGGTTCGTTCACCCACACGCCAATCATGATTTACATATTCGAATTCCTCTATAAAGATTGAAAGATTTACGTTCTTGATGTGTGTTCTTGAAGTATGCTTTCGTTCTTGAATTAGGATGGGTTTGATGAGTTCTTGAGATAAACGTATCTATTTAAGAGTTTTTTTTAGTATATTCTCGTATACTTGTTTTGGGTAATTGAATCTAAGGAAAGTTTGAGGAAATCAATCGATTCTAGGCGAGTTAGAGTCAGAAAACTAGAAGAAAAATTTGTCAGGTTGACCTGGGGAGGGGCTGGCGCGGTGCACCCCAAATGCACTAGAGGGGCTGGGGCGGCGCGCCAGAAGTGCGCCAGAATCTAGTCTCTAAAGTTTAGGGGCTGGCGCCCCCGCGCCAGCAGTGCGCCGGGGTCGCCTGCCCCCACCATTTTTCTGTCGTTTTCCCCATCTAAGTCCTTTTAAAGTGTACCTTTACTTCCTATCAATTCTAACTACTCCAAACTACATCTAAACATCAAGATATCATTCATAACATGAATCACAAACCTTGAATTCATAATTCAAATTCAAGGAAAGAGTTAAGAGTCAAGTTTTGAGAGTTCTTCGAGTCATTTTAAGAAGTCTTTTACAAATCTTTTAAACTTTTTTTATGACTTGAGCATTTGAGTTTGAGGAAGAGTAGAGTTGAGGTCATTTTCTTTAAAATGATATATGGGTACTAAGTATTCCCAAGAGAAATGTTTTTACATTTAAGAAAAGAGGAAACACCGATTTCATCATGAGGAGTTTTGTGTAGTAACTGTTTTAAGAGAAAACATTTTGAGTAATAATCTCAAAGTTGAGGAAGAGGAAATGGTTTTTTAAAACATATGAGCTAAGTTATAATTTGGGAGTAGTATTGAGCAACAATATGGGGGAGAGTTCTAACAACTCACAGCCCCCATAAACCATGTGGCAACGTGGGTAGAAAAGGTCATACTTTTTAGATGATTTCTTATTGCTTTTAAGCATAGACTAGTGGACCTACTTAGTTGAAGAGTTCTATACCCCGGGAAAGTATAAGAAAGTTCTGGCAGCATGGGCTAGACGTTGTATCATCATATAGCTCATAGTGATGGTTGTGGGTTAGAGAATCTCCCAAACAGAGTTCATTTTATATTTTTGCATACAAACTGAGTTATATTTTATTTTCCAATACATTGAGTTGTTATCTACTGTTTTAAAAGCTTTTCTTTATATTGCATTACTGTTATTGCTTTACATTGAATTTAGTTGAGGTTGAGTTGAGTTGAGACAAGGTAAGTTGTTTCTTCAGTTTCAATTTAAGTTTATGTCATGTTTTAAATTTCCTCTTACATGCTCGTACATTTCATGTACTGACACCATTTGACCTGCATCTTTTATGATGCAGATACAGGTAACCAGGATCATCAACCAGCGCTTCATTGATCCAGTTGAGTTCCAGAGTTGTTTGGTGAGCCTCCTTACTTCCAGAGGATCCCTTCTTTATTTTCAGTTATTTCAGTTATTAGGATGATCGGGGGGGTCTTGTCCCGACATCCCTCATAGTATTAGAAGCCTCATAGATAGATAGACAGTAGTTCATGAGTCTTTTCATTTTCAGTTGTTTATGTTGAAACTTTAGTTGCCTCTTTGGCTAGTTTAATATTTTATTTCTAAAATATTCTAAGTATTTCTTTGAGACATTGAGCAAAGTTGTGCTTTTGAGTTCATCTTGTTTATGAGTAAGTCTTCAACTAAGAGTTAAGCCTGACCAATGGTTCTCTTGGGGCCAGCAATGGTTCTCGAGTGCCGGCCACATTTAGGGTGTAGGCTTGGGGCGTGACAAACTTGGTATCAGAGCACAGAGCTCAAGAGTCCAAGGGTGTCTATGAAATCGTGTCTATAGATTCCTAGTTATCTGTGTGAAGCGCGCCACATCTATAATTAGGGGGCTGCAACATTTAGGAATAATCTCACTTCTTTCATACTCTTTTCGTGCGATAGAGTTCATCTCTATAAAGTTTCTTTCTAATTCATCTTGCGCGTATCTTTCAGATCATTCCTCCATGAAGAGTTGTCTGAGGTCATCCTGCTAGGAGGAATGTTGAGGATCAAGGGGTACCCAATGCAGCAGAAGTACAACCTCAAGGAGAGGTAACAAATGCGGAGTTCAAGGATGCTATCCAGATGTTTAGACAAGTGGTGGCCAACCAAGCTGGGCAGCAGAGAGGGGATCGACAGGATGTGGCTTATTCATCCAGAATCTGTGAGTTCTTAAGGATGAATCTTCCAGACTTCACCGGTTCAAGTGTCACTAAGGATCCGAAAAAGTTTGTGGAGGAATTGCAGAAAGTGTTTGAGGTTATGCATATTGATGATGCTGAGCGAGTGGAACTAGTTGCACACCAGCTGAAGGGTGTTTCTAGAGTAAGGTACGATCAATGGAAGAAGAGTAGAGCTGAGGGTGCACCAATTGTGAGCTAGGCTGTGTTTGAAGGTGCCTTCATGGGGTGTTTCTTTCCCCGTGAACTGATAGAGGCAAGGGTAAGGGAGTTTCTAACTCTTAAGCAGGAATCTATGAGTGTGCATGAGTACAACCTCAAGTTCACCCAAATTTCCTGTTATTTTCCAGAGATGGTTGCTGAAATGAGGAGCAGGATGAGTTTGTTTGTGTCTGGGCTATATCGTCTGTCAAGCAAACAGGGTAAGGCTGTGATGTTGATAGGAGAAATGGACATAGAAAGACTGATGATCCATGTGCAACAGGTTGAGGAGGATAAATTAAGAGATAGGGGGAATTCCGAAACAAGAAAGCTAAGACAACTGGGAACGAGTCTGGGAAGCAGAAGAGTAATGCGAACCGGTCATCTTTCCAAAAAAAGAAAAATGGACCTGCTCCATTGTATGTTAGTGCACCTGCACCAAGGAACAAAGGTGATTTCAAGAAACATAATTCGCAGATTTTCGAAGCTAGACCTGCATAGTTTCAAGGTAGTATGGAACAATGAGGGAATGGGACTCCTGCATGTGCTAAGTATGGTTGGAACCACTCAGGAACATGTCGTGATGGCTCCACTGGTTGCTTCAAGTGTGGTTAGAATGGTCACTTTATGAGAGAGTGCCCTAAGAATAGGCAAGATAATGTCAATGGGGGGAATAGAGCCCAATCTTCTTCAGTGGCTCCACCAGACAGAGCTGCACCTAGAGGAGCTACTTCAGGAATAGGCGGAGGAGGAAACCGTCTGTATGCTATCACTAGTTGCCAAGAGCAAGAGAATTCGCCAGATGTTGTCACTGGTATGATCAAAGTCTATACTTTTGATGTATATGATTTGCTAGATCCAGGCGCGAGTCTATCTTTTGTGACTCCCTATGTTGCTATGAATTTTAATATTATTCCTGAATAACTTCTTGAGCCCTTCAATGTTTCCACACCTGTTGGTGAGTCCATTCTAGCTGAGAGAGTTTATCATGATTGTACCATTTATGTCAATCATAAGGACACCATGGCTGAATTAGTCGAGTTAGACATGGTAGATTTTGATGTTATTCTAGGTATGGACTGGCTTCATGCCTGTTATGCCTCAGTTGATTGTAGAACTCGAGTAGTTAAGTTCAAGTTTCCTAATGAGCTAGTTATAGAGTGGAGAAGTAGTTCAGCAGTGCCTAAGGGTCGTTTTATTTCGTACCTTAAGGCGAGAAAGTTAGTTTACAAGGGGTGAATCTATCACTTAGTCCGAGTTAATGACTCTAGTGTTGAGACACCACCTATTCAGTCAGTTCCAGTTGTGAGTGAGTTTCCAGAGGTCTTTCTAGATGATCTTTCCGGAGTTCCTCTTGAGAGAGAAATAGACTTCGGTATAGATATTCTTCCCGATACTCGACCTATCTCTATTCCGCCATAATAATGGCTCCAACTGAGTTGAAAGAGTCAAAAGAGTAGTTGAAATATCTTCTTGAGAAAGGTTTCATTAGACCAAGTGTCTAACCTTGGGGCACTCCGGTCTTATTTGTGAGGAAGAAAGATGGTTCTCTTAGAATGTGTATAGATTACCGTCAGTTGAATAAGGTTACTATCAAGAATAAGTATCCACTTTTGAGGATTGATGATCTTTTTTATCAGCTTCAGGGTGCAACCTGTTTTTCTAAGATAGTCCTCAGATCAGGCTATCATCACTTGAGAGTAAGAGAGAGTGATATTCCAAAGACATCTTTCAGGACCCGCTATGGTCATTACGAGTTTCTAGTCATATCATTTGGTTTGACTAATACACCTGCAACATTCATGGATCTTATGAACAGAGTGTTTAATCCTTATCTATATATGTTTGTTATCGTATTCATTGATGATATTCTGATCTATTTGAGGAATGAGGAAGATCATGCTAGTCATCTCAGAGTAGTTCTTCAAACTCTCAAGGATAGAGAGTTGTATGCTAAATTTTCCAAGTGTGAATTTTGGCTTGAGTCAGTGGCCTTCTTAGGCCACATTGTTTCTGGTGATGTGATTTGAGTTGACACTCAAAAGATTAAGGCAGTGCAGAACTGGCCTAAACCCACATCTCCAATTGATATTAGGTATTTCTTGGGATTGGCTAGTTATTATAGGAGGTTTATCGAGGGGTTCTCATCTATTTCATCCCCGTTGACCAAGTTGACTCTGAAAACAGTTAAGTTTCAATGGTCTGAAGCTTGTGAGAAAAGCTTTCAGGAATTGAAAACTAGGTTGACTACTGCCCCAGTGTTGACCTTACCAGAAGGTACACAAGGTTTTGCTGTGTATTGTGATGTGTCCAGAGTTGGACTGGGTTGTGTGTTAATGCAGAATGGCATTGTTATAGCTTATGCCCCCAGGCAACTTAAGATTCACGAGAGGAATTACCCAACCCATGATCTAGAGTTGGCTGCTGTAGTGTTCGCTTTAAAAATATGGTGTCACTATATTTATGGTGTTCATGTAGATGTGTTCACCAATCACAAAAGCCTTCAGTATGTATTCATTCAGAAAGAGCTTAATCTCAGACAGAGGAGGTGGCTGGAGTTACTCAAGGATTATGACATGAGTATTCACTATCACCCAGGTAAGACTAATATTGTTGCTGATGCCTTGATCGGGTTGCCTATGGGTAGTACTTCCCATGTTGAGGAAGAAGATAAAGAATTAGCCAAATATGTGCATAGACTTGCACGATTGGGAGTCCGGTTAATGGATTCCAATGAAGGTGGAGTAGTGGTGATGAATTGGGCTCAATCGTCACTAGTGTCCAAAGTGAAAGAGAAACTAGACCAAGATCCTATTTTGCTTAAATTGAAGGCAAATGTTCATAAGCAAAAAGTGATGGCTTTTGAACAAGGGGGAGATGGTGTATTGAGGTATCAAGGTAGGTTGTGTCTGCCAAAGGTTGATGAACTTCAAGAGAGGATCATGGAGGAAGCTCATAGCTCCAGATATTCTATCCATCCTGGTTCCACAAAGATGTATCGTGACTTGACAGAAGTCTATTGATGGAGTAGTATGAAGAGGGGTATTGCAGAGTTCGTTGCTAAGTGCCCAAATTGCCAAAAAGTTAAGGTAGAGCACCAGAGGCCCGGTGGTATGGCTCAAAACATATAACTTCCAGAATGGAAGTGGGAGATGATTAATATGGATTTTATTATTGGTTTACCACAGTCTCACCGGCAGCATGATTCGATTTGGGTGATTGTAGATTGAATAACAAAATGAGCCCATTTCTTACCGGTAAAGACTACATTTACAGCAGAGGATTATGCCAAGTTATATATTCAAGAGATAGTCAGACTTCATGGAGTTCCGGTCTCCATTATTTCAGATAGAGGTGTGCAATTCACCGCACAGTTTTGGAAGTCTTTCCAGAAAGGTTTGGGTTCCAAGGTAAATTTGAATACTGCTTTTCAGCCTCATAGCAGATCGTACGATTCAATATTTAGATGATATGTTGAGGGCTTGTGTGATCGATATCAAGGGTAGTTGGAATGATCACTTACCTTTAATTGAGTTCGCTTACAACAACAATTACCACTCTAGCATCCAAATGGCTCCCTATCAGGCTCTTTATGGGAGAAGATGTAGATCCCCTATTGGATGGTTTGAGGTTAGTGAAGCTGGGTTGATAGGACCAGACTTGGTTCATCAAGCTATGGAGAAAGTGAAGACTATTCAAGAAATGTTGAAAACAACGCAGAGTCGTTAGAAATACTATACTAATGTTAGGAGAAGAGACTTAGAGTTTGAGGTAGATGATTGGGTTTACTCGAAGGTTTCACCCATGAAGGGCGTTATGAGGTTTTGCAAGAAGGGAAAGCTTAGTCCCCGGTATATTGGTCCTTATAGGATATCCAAGAGGATTGGCAATGTAGCTTATGAATTGGAGCTAGTGTCAGAATTAACAGCAGTCCATCCGGTGTTTCACATTTCAATGTTGAAGAAGTGTATGGGTAATCCTTCACTTATTATACCGACTGAAGATATTGGTATTAAGGACAACCTATCTTATGAGGAATTTCCCTTTCAGATACTTGATCGTCAGGTTCGCAAGTTGAGGGCCAAGAAGGTAGCATCAGTCAAGGTCTTATGGAGGAATTAGTTTTTTGAGGAAGCTACTTGGGAGGCTGAGGAGGATATGAAGAGGAGATATCCACATCTCTTTGAGCCCGGAGAACTTCCGAATGAAGGTACTAATTCTTTTCTTAGTAGTTTTTAAGTTGAAATGTTGTGTTAATTTGTATGAAGAGTGTTTGAGTTGGGTGTTAGATGATTCCACCCTTAGTATTACTTTACAGTGATCTCATTTGAGGATGAATGTTTCCAAGGGGGAGATATTGTAATATCCGCCTTAGAAAGAGCTAAAATTAGAAAGAATTAATTTGGAAAGAGCCAAATCTGAAATTTTACAAATTATGCTTAAGTTGTGAGTTTTGGGTCAACTTCAAACGACCATAGCTTTCGGTACAAGATGATTTAGGTGTTCCATAAGTTAGCAAATGAAAGGTATTGCAATCCTCTTTCCAACTCCACCAAGTTTGCTAATTTTCGAGCTCGTATGAGGGAGATATGCCCGTTTCAAGTCAGGCTGTTCAATTAAGCAAAGTTACCTGAAAATATGAGGGGTATTTTAGTCTTTTCCTTACCCAATCAGATTAAAACATTTTTAGTAATATTTTGGGGTCAAATCTGATTTGGGTCAATTTTACAAATCCTAAATTACTCTTAGGGTTTTAGAAGAGAGTTCAAGAAAAGAAAAGAGGAGAAAAGAGGAAAAGGAAGAACGAACGAGGTTTCTTGAGAATCCAGGATTTATTTCGCCAAATCGAGGTATGTTAGTTTTCATAGTGTTTGGTTCGTTCACCCACATTCCAATCATGATTTACATATTTGAATTCGTCCATAAAGATTGAAAGATTTAAGTTGTTAATGTGTGTTCTTGAAGTATTGCTTTCGTTCTTGAAATAAACATATGTGTTTGAGGGTTCTTTTTGAGTAGTTCTCATATACTTGTTTTGGGTAATTGAATCTAAGAAAAGTTTGAGGAAATCAATCAATTCTAGGAGAGTTAGGTTCAGAAAACGAGAAGAAAAATTCATCGGGTTGACCGAGGGAGGGGCTGGCGTGGCGCGCCCGAGATGCGCCAGAGGGGCTAAGGCGGCGCGCCAGCAGTGTGCCAGAATCCAGTCTCTACAGTTTAGGGGCTAGTGCCCCGCGCCAGTAGTGCGTCAGGGTCTCCTGCCCCCACCCTTTTTTCCATCGTTTACTCCGTCTAAGTCATTATAAAGTGTACCTTTACTTCCTATCGATTCAATCTACTTCAAACTACATCTAAACAACAAGAGATCATTCATAACATGAATCACAAACCTTTAATCCATAATTCAAATTCATGGAAAGAGTTAAGAGTCAAGTTTTGAGAGTTTTTCGAGTCATTTTAAGAACTCTTTCACAAATCTTTTTAACTTGTTTTAAGACTTAAGAATTTGAGTTTGTGGAAGAGTAGAGTTGAGTTCATTCTCTTTAAAATGATATATGGGAACTAGGTATTCCCAAGAGAAATGTTTTTACATTTAAGAAAAGAGGAAACACCGATTTCCAGAAGAGTTCATGAGGAGTTTTGAGTACTATCTCTTTTAAGAGAAAACCTTTTGACTAATAATCTCAAAGTTGAGGAAGAGGAAATATTTTTTTAAAACATATGAGCTGAGTTATATTTTTTGAGTAGTATTGAGCACCGATATGGGGGAGAGTTCTAACAACTCACATCCCCTATAAACCATGTAGCCAACGTGGGTAGAAAGGGTCATACTTTTTAGATGATTCCTTATTAGTTTTAAGCATAGACCAGTGGATCCACTTAGTTGAGGAGTTCTATACCCCGATAAAGTATAGGACTATTCTGGCAGCGTGGGCTAGACGTTTTATCATTGCATAGCTCATAGTGATGGTTGTCGGTTAGAAATTCTCTCAAACAGAGTTCATTTTCTATGTTTGCATACAAATTGAGTTATATTGTATTTTCCAATATATTGAGTTTTTATCTACTGTTTTAAAAGCTTTTCTTTCTGTTGCATTACTGTTATTGATTTATATTGAATTGAGTTGAGTTGAGACGAGGTAAGTTGTTTCTTCAGTTCCACTTAAAGCTTATGTCATGTTTTAGATTTTCCCTTACTGGATCGTACATTCCATGTACTGACGCCAATTGGCCTGCGTATTTTACTATGCAAATATAGGTAATCAGGATCATCAACCAGCGCTTCGTTGATCCAGTTGAGTTCCAGAGTTTTTTGGTGAGCATCCTTGCTTTCGGAGGATCCCTTATTTATTTTCAGTTATTTCAGTTGTTAGGATGATCGGGGATCTTGTCACGACATCACTCATAGTATTAGAGACTTCAATAATAGATACACAATAGTTCATAAGTGTTTTATTGAGACTTGAGTTGCCTCTTTAGCTAGTTGAATGTTTTATTTCTAAAATTTCTAAGTATTTCTTTGAGACATTGAGTAAAGTTGTGCTTTTGAGTTCATCTTGTTTATGAGTAAGTCTTCCGCTAAGAATTAAGTCAGGCCAAGGGTTCGCTTGGGCCCAACAATGGTTCTCGAGTGCCGGCCACGTCCAGGGTGCAGGCTCGGGGTGTGACAAACTATACATTTTAGACACTTAAGCTCGTTTGATTTATAGGTTAATACATACTATTTGATTTTAATTTCACTTAAAGTCAAGTTATTATTTTGTGATATATATTTATGAAATTTGTAACGACATAAAACATATAATTTTCAATAATTTTTTTGATGCATGAAGAACACAAAACACTTTATAAAGTAAGCTCGTGTTGCGTCAATGATAATATAGAAATATATCTTCTCCAAATGGATTAGTACAACCAATGTTCAAATATTTTTTGCTTAAAACTATTATGGATAATTAATTCATTATATTAAGATTTTTATAAACCACAAGTGATTGACTCAAATTGTAAACAACTAGAATTAATTATGAAAAAATTGAGAGTCGAGCAACAATAATTTATTATCAATGAGAGGAGTTCAGTCAATATTAAAATTAGTACAATAATCAAGCTTCTGAACTTGAAGGGTCTATTAAGAGTTGTAGGGGGTGATGATCTAAATCAGAACTTAATGAACTTATGAGTATTTGCACGTCTCTTGAGATACCCGGAGTTAGTCAAACTACCACCCTTCTGAGGTTGTTCCTAGATTCACTTTCTAGTGAAACAACCATATGGTTGTAACACCTCACAACTCTACTCTTAGAATCTGAATCATTCACGTAAGTATATGATTTTGAACTAGGTGATGTCCTACTTACTCATATGTTTTAAGGTACTTTACCAAGTGTAGCAAGGGTCATAAGGGACCTCTAAAACCAAGCCAAGTTCAAAATGTTTCTATCAGCTAAGTTTTTGTATTAGTCCATATAAGGGTCAACTTCAATCGACCATATCTCTTAGATTATGAAGATTAAGCTCTCCCAGAACCTATCAAATTAAAATTCTATGAGTGTTCTTTCAAACTCCGCCAAGTTGAAATCAAACTCAGTTTGGAATAAAAGTTTATGGCTGATTTACTAGAGACACTTTAACCTGGCAGAAGCTTAGCGATGGCTCCGTGTCACATAGTGAATACGGACCTCACTGTCCGTTGGAATAAAATTTTGAGTTCCAGATCTCATTATTTATTTTGTTAACAATATTTTTGTTCTAAAAACCTTTAGGGAGTTATCTAAATGTCCCTAAACATGTACAAAATTAGTTTTTCATAAATAAAACTCTCTCATTCATCCTAAACTCCTACACTCAAGAAACACCATGGCTTGCCTTCATATTCCAAGATTTTACGTCAAGATTTACCACCAAGGTATGTAAGGCTTCAACGAGAGTATTCTTTTCTATCTCATGCCTAAAGTATTTTTATTCTCAAGAAACCCTTTAAGATTTTTAGAAGTAAAGCTAGGTTTTTATGAAATTATGCTTTTTCCTCATGAAGTCATGTGTTCATTATTTCACGTTAATTTTAAAAACTTTTTGAACTAATTTAGCATGATTCCCATGGTCTCTTATGCATTTGGTACTTTTAAGCATGAAATCAAGCATAATATGATTTACAACCTAAATACAGGTTATTTTTAAGGCGTGACTATTGAGCTTAGCCTCACATGTGATAAGTGATTTATATAGCTATGAGAAATAAATAGACACATGTTGTTTTGTGAGGACTATTTAGTAGCAAGAGGACGCGGGTTTTAAAAACTAAAGTCTCATTACTACGTGCCAATGTAGGATTATGTACCACTTTGACGGTTGATCTTTAGCCATTTGTGGCTCATGCTAGTGGATCCACATAAGATATGATAAGGTTCTATACCACAGAAAAGTATAGGACAACCCATCCAATTAGAATTATAAATTGTGCTTCATAAGCTCAAATGATATTTGTCGGTTATAAGATACTCCCCAGTTTATGCATCTTTTATGATATTTCCTTTACTTGATTTGAGGTATATTAGTTATGCTATTGTATGCTATAATAATTCAAGGCTACTGATTTAGACTCATCTTTATGCATCTGTTTTTGAAATAAGGTCTTCAAACTAATATTTATGCATATATTCCAATTGTTTCTTTTCAGTTCATTTCTTAGGATTATGAATTTATATTTTAGAAACATTATTCCATTGTTTTCTCCATATGTTTCTTTATATGAGTATGTGGGTTCCCTTACATTCTCATTAAATTACACGTACTGACACATACTTTTATCTACGTTGCATACATTTATGAGGTAGATTTCGGTGCTTGTACTCTGACTCGTGGCTAGTAAGGTTGCAGCATTTCCAGTTAGCACTTGGTGAGCCCTCCTGAATTGGGGACTTCATTAATTTAGGTATCTAAATTTTCTTAATGCTTTCTTTGGTTTTTAGGTAGCTTGGGGTGATGTTCCATCAGACTTACATTTTCAATTGAACTAATTGAGGCTTATTTAAGATAGAAGAAATTAAGTTTAATGGATTTTCTAATTTCTATAATTCAGTTATTTATTCTAGCTTCCACTTAGTTTCCTTTTATCATGCTTTGATATGTATGCGAAGGGTTAGCCTAGGATCACAAGGTACCGTATCTCAGCACGGGTATAGACTTGGGTCGTGACAATTATTGAAGGAGTTGCCACATGATTCTATCACCAACTAGGGAGAGTTGAAGGATACATTCTCATGAGTTGTAGATCTGCACTCACTTGAGTCCTATTTAGCTCAACAATTAGTGTCCTCAATGTCTAATTATGTCCTACTATAATGATATTTTGATGATCTATGGCTACGAAGGCTAAAGGATAAGACAATGATGAATGTGTGGAAGAATGGCCCAAAATTATGAATAGAAGTGTAAACTCCACATTATATGATCGCCTAATGAAAAGGATAGATCACCCAATGGGTATAATATCCCCCAAATTAACAGTGCACTGAGCCAATTACTTTAGGCTGGATGGTGAACTAACAAAGAAATGGTGATGCGCCGAATGGAAAAGGAGAGCAAGGTAAATATTGTTGTTTTCGATAATACCGGGTGACAAAATGGTGGTTTAAAAGGAGAACAATGGTTTTAATTGGTGAATCACCGAATGAGAAAATCTAACTAAAACAGGATCATTGACCGAGGTTTAATCACCTAAAGCATAGAGCAAGAAGAGGACGAGCTGAAGCATGATTGTTGATTTGCCGAATGACCTCGGTGAGCCTGACTAATGTCGCTGAGTGAGTAGCGCATTGAGTTTTAGGCTAAATTGTGAAACAATAAATAGTCCAAAGTAGAGAGAAAAAGGGTTTCGTTCTGAATATTTTGGAGAGAGAAACACTTTCTATTGAGTGAAGAACACTTTTAGTTTTTGGGAGTTTTATTTTTTTATCTTGAATTTGATAAATTGAAGTTGAATTCGAAGTGGACTTGCTTGTAATTATTCAAATTCATGTTACCCACAACTTATTTCGTGCAAGGTATAAATTCTCTACACTTTGTGATTTGTGGCTAAAATTCCAATCTCTTGGGGTGTGATTATGGGGTTAGGTGTTGATTTAACTTAGTGGGTATGTTGAATAGCTCTATTTCACATCTGTTAATCATGGATTTGAAATGTTACCATGTGCGTAACTCATGAATTAAGGTGGCCAACTTAATTTTCACTTCGATCTCACATTGGTGCTCAAAAGAGACCAATATGAGTGGGTAATTACTTTGATATTTTCAATTAAGTTATACATAATTTTAAATCCAAGGTAGTGGGCTCAGTTGAAAACCACATGAATGAGACCGAAAGGAGATTTCATGACCTAGTGTTATGAGATCAAAAGAAGATTAACACTATTGAAATAACCCAACCTATCCATGATTATTTAGTTTTATTGAGAAATTTGATACTACCCCTAGTGATATCAATGTTCAATTCCCCACACCCCTAGAGTTAACTAAATATGTGAAGCTTTGCTTGCTTAGAGATTGTTACAATTCTGAGCCTGAATTTGCGTTGTTAAATTTGGTGGAATCATCCACCTATTTTCCGTGTTTACTACTATATTGAGATTAGTTGTGATTTAAGTCTCTAATTGAATCCTTAACCTCACACCATACCTTGTGGGATTCTACCCGGAATCTTAGTTGGATATTTTAATTGACGATGAACGCCTACTCTTTTGATTACTTTTGTGGAGTAGTTTGAGCATTTAAAAATGGTGTCGCTGCCGAGGAATGGTAGTTGAAAATTCAATTTGAGAAGTAATTTGCATATTAATTTATTTTGTAGTTGAACAAACTTATGTTTGGACCCCTTGTCATGCTCTTTTGGTAGGTGAAACAATGAATACATATAGTGGTGACGACTCTAGTCACCATGGAAAGATAATGAAATTAGAAAGGAAGAAGCGGTGATTTCTCATTTCATCAATGAAGTTGGAGAAATTTGGTTACCACCGATACATAAAGATATCACATTTGTCGTAACCAAGTCCATGTTGTAGCTTATTAAATTGGGAGCATTATTTGGGGGTTTTGAACATGAAGACCCTAATGATCACCTCCACAAGTTTTTGAATGTGTGCAACATTTTTTTGGCTGATGGTATTTCATAAGAGTCAATGCAGTTGAGGTTATTCCCTTTTTCTTTAATGGGGGAAACGACTAGGTGTTTGATTGAGTTACCGAGAAAGTCTATTACCTCATGGGAATAATTGATTGAAGCTTTCCTTGAAATGTTATCCAAGAATGTTATTGGAGGTGGGGAAAATTCAGTGAATGCGATGTCCCGAAGAATGTATGATTATGGGGCTTACATAAGAGGTGGAAAATTGAAGGGTTTGCGGCCAATCTATCCAAGGCTTGCCGAAAATCAAGGTTGGACCAAAAATAATGATGAAAGCTGGTATGAAAGGGAATGTGAAGATGCTAAATGTGTAATCCTTTCAATCAACATGATCCGATAAATACTCCAACTGATTATTTATTGACCAAAATTCTCGACAAAGTGGAGGGCTTTGATATGATTTTGCAAGAAATGAAGAGTCACGTTTCAGCTTTGTCCACCACCGTGATCTCGCATTCATCCTCCATTAAGTTGCTTGAAGAAAAGATGGGGCAGCTGACTAGTCTTCTGTATTCTAATCCCTATGAGAATTCCACGAATCATGTAAATGAAAATCAGAAAGTTTCTATCAAAGTTACAGCCGTAGTTACTAGAAGTGGGAATAATTTGCAAGAAATAACAAGGCTCGATAATGTAGATTCTCTAGGGGTGATTGCCGATGATGAATCACATAAGGGAATAGGTAAGACACAAACAAAAGAAGTTGAAGGTGAGCCGAAGTAAGATATGAAAGAAGGCGGTGTTGAGGCCTCATCCACATTGTCTCAAATGTAGATAAAGCCTCCTTTTCCTCAAAGATTAAGAAAGAAAAATGAAAATGCCAAATTTCAAAAGTTCATGGAGATAGTGAACGATTTGAAAGTTAATATTCCATTGGTGGATGCCTTGACCGAAATGTCAACTTATGCCAAATATATGAAATAATTAGTGAAAAAGAAGAGGGTGATAGATTGTGAAAAAATTGAAATACCGCAAACATGTGGTGCGGTGATTACAAAGCATAAATTCCTCAAGAATTATGCTCTAGGAACTTTCACTATTCCACGCACAATTGGTGCGTGCACTTTCGCAAAATCCTTATGTGATCTTGGTGCAAGTATAAATTTGATGACGCTGATCATATTTAATAAGATTGGGCTTGATGAACCAAAACCGCCAAACATGAGGATCTTAATGGTTGATCGTTCAATAAAGAGGCCGGTAGGCTTGGTCTATGATGTTTTTGTGAAGGTTGACAAATTTATGTTCCCTGCTGATTTTGTAGTGCTTCAATGTGAGATTGATATTGATATATTGGTTATCCTTGAAAGACCATTCTTGGACACGGGGAAAGCTTTTGTTGAAGTGGAAGGTGGCGAGTTGAAGTTATTAGTTAATGACGAAGTAGTGAGATTCAATATTCATAGATCGGTGAAATATCCCAGTTATATGCACGTTGTATCATACTTGGATCAGATTGATGAAGCTGTGGCAAGTATTGGCGATATAGCATTGTCACGATCCAAGGTATACCCTAGGTGTAACATGGTGTATAGGACCCCTAGAGGCCCCACACAGGCCACTTAGAATGCATCATACAAGATAATAGAAATAAAGACTTTGAAAGATAGCATTCTAAACATCCTATGAGTATAACGAAGCGGAAGTCTACATGAGTCTCAAAATACATCGAATACATCATAAGGAAAGAGATTGAGACATAACCTATACATCAAATACAAAGTCAGAAATTGAAATACAAGAAATCAATAAAAGAGTCTTGGTCCTCGGAATAGGAGAAGTTACCAATCAAAGGATCAACTAGCCACGGGTATGGGAGGTAGGAGCGTCGGACCCTTCATTAGTGAAGCAATGTAGGAATACGTAGGCATTAGTACGTGGAATGTACTACGTATAAGGTAATATGCATAAACATAGGTATGATAACATGAATGACTTAAAATGTGTAGGCATGATCATAATAAAACATTTAAAAGCTTTTAGATAATAAGTGGCATTAAAATCATAAAACATAGTCAAATACAATATCATAAAGCACATAAGAAAAGCTTGAAAAAAAAACATAAACATTTTATGCGATCATAGTTTTAATCAATAATAAAACCATGAGAGCTATATCATGAAATCTGGTAGATCTATCATACCGATAGAAGGGGAAACTACTTGCTAAGGTAGAATTCATACATATCATAATTTGATAAAGTGGATCCACTAGCTAGGTAATTTTAGACAATCCTATGGGGACACCTAGTGAGGGACTAAAGGTTTCTACTAGAGACTACCCTATTTGAGCCTCAACCTCAAAGACATATCTGTGCTAAGTCTGAATCCCAACGGAATAGATAAAAGTAAAATTTCATTTTAACATAGAAAAGGCAATGATCAATACCAATGCACACTTTTGAGATCAAACATAGAATAGTTCCTTAAACATATTTTAATATGGATGAAAAAACCTTTTACTAATGTGAATTAATATGTGATAAATACCTTTCACAATCATGATCATCATGGTAAGTAAGAAATACTTTCACAATAGCATTGATAGTTTCCTTTCAAAGAATCCCGAAATCATTTATATTCATTTCATAAAACATGCATATCTTCATAATTCATAGATTCATGAGTTTATCATAGGATCATTGTTGAAAAAAATAATTTAGGCATGTGTCAATGTAATTTGAACTAAATTTCATGGATTAACATCAATTCATGCCTTAGGAGACTTAATAAACCATAATCAATCACAATTAGATGAAACCCACATTAATTAAATCAAACCCTAATTTGATCAATTGAAAATTGAAATCTTCGGGGACCCCATTGAGGAAAGGACTTTATGGGTAAATACACGCATATCTTGATCCTTTAATTCCAAGAAAATAGAGAATTTGTATACTTGAATGGAACCCTAGCTCTTCTTCTTCTTCCTTAGGTTGAGAGAATTTGAGGAGGATGAATTTGTTTAGATAGAGGGTATTAGGAGACTGGGGTTTGAATGGGTAGTTTTAAGTCCTAAAAACCTTATATAGTGCTTAGGGTAGAAGACAAAAAGACATAGTATTGGGTTAAAATAATTAAGAAAAGACCCAAAAGCCCCTTAAAATAACTGTTGGAACTCGACCTACGGTTAGGACCTACGATCCGTTGGTTTTTCTACGGACTTTACTAGTCAACTATTGAAAGATTCAGAAACCACTATTTTGGGACCATTTTGACGGATCCTATCTACGGGTTGTAGATATTCCTAGGGACCGTAGACACAAACCATAGAAACTAACTTGACCCCTTATAATTTCACTAAGTCTTGGACTCATATACGAGACCTATCTACGACTCGTACAATGGTTGACAAACCATTTTGGTGACTGTAAAAAGGTACTAGGACTTGATTTTTAAGATTATTTTTCCCACTTCCTACGATTTCCATCTGCGACTAGTAGAATCTTCTTTGGTCCGTAGATGGGAACCGTAGACACAACCTGCAACACAAAAAATTATTTTCTCCTTTTTTTTTAAAATTTCAAGGTGTTACAAGCACATTGTGAGGAATCATTGGCAATGGTGTTATTTAATTATGATCAAGCCAAAATAAGCGACTATGATGAAGTTGTGGCTACTCTTGTGGGTGGGCTCGCACACTTCATTTCAAATGGAGCTTGATCTCAATTTGTCTAGCCAAGAAGCACCATCGGCCAAACCATCTATTTTTGAGCCACAAATATTAGAATTGAAGGAACTCCGAACTCATCTCAAATATGCCTTTTTGGGGCTAACAGCACACTCCTGGTGATTATTTCAAACGATCTTGAACAATGGCATGTGGAATTGTTACTCATAGTATTGAAGAGGCACATTAGAGCCTTCGAGTGGTCAATTTCTGACATTGTGGGAATTTCTCCGAGTATATGGAATCACACATTTAATTTGGCTGAAGACTGCAAACTAAGCATTGATCACCAACGACGATTGAATCCCCCAATTCAAGAACTGTTAAAAAGGAAATTATGAAATGGTTAGATGAATGAGTCATCTTTTCAATCGCAGGCATCCAATGGGTGAGTCTGGTCCAATGTGTTCCTAAGAAGTGTGGTATCACGGTAGTTCCAAATGAAAAAGCCAAACTTGTTTGCACTAGACCCGTGATCGGGTGGTGTATGTGTTTGGACTATCGGAAGCTTAACCCATGGACCGAAAAGGATCATTTCCCCAAGCTATTTATCGATCAAATATGTGATAGGCTTTCGGCAAGGGGTGGTATCGCTTTCTTGATGGGTATTTCGGGTATAACCAAATCTCCATTGCACCAAAGGATCAAGAGAAAACAACTTTTACATTCCCTTATGAAACATTTTCCTTCAAGTGAATTCCCTTTGGGTTGTGCAATGTGACGACCTTTCAACGCTGCATGTTATCGATCTTTGCGAATATGGTGAAGGATTCCATGGAAGTGTTCATGGATGATTTTTCCGTCGTTGGAGAGTCTTTTGAAGAATGTTTGAAGCATTTAGAGATGGTGCTTAAAAGGTTTGTAGATTCGAATTTGGTTCTTAATTGGGAAAAGTGCCACTTTATGGTGAAAGAAGGAATTATACTTGGGCACAAAATTTCCGGGGATTGTATTGAAGTTGATAAAACTAAAATCAAAGTAATTGAAAAATTACCGTCCCAAATATCAGTAAAGGGTGTAAAAAGCATCCTTGGTCATGTCGGGTTCTATAGGCGGTTAATTAAAGACTTCTCCAAGATTGCTATTCTATTGTGCAAGCTTCTTGAGAAGGAAAGCACGTTTGTTTTTTATAATGCATGTTTGGAAGCTTTGAAGAGTTGAAGGAGAAACTCATCTCGACCCCTATCATCATAGCATCCGATTGGAATCTCCCTTTTGAAATGATGTACGACGCTAGCGGCTTGGAACTAGGAGATGTTCTTCGGCAATGCAAAAACAAGTTTTTTTATTCAATTTATTATGCTAGAAAACCTTGAATTGTGCTCAAAAGAATTACAGTGTGACTGATCAAAAGTTCTTAGCTATTGTATATGGGTTTGAGAAGTTTAGAGCATACTTAATGGGTATCAAAGTGATCGTGCATACGGATCACGCAGCTGTACGATACTTAATGGCAAAGAAAGAGGCCAAACCAAGACTAATTGGATATGTGCTCCTCCTTTAAGAATTTGACTTTGAAGTGAATTATAGAAAGGGATGTGAAAACCAAGTAGCTGACCATCGGAAGCGGATGATAAAGTGGTTGAGGAGAGAGATATCAATGATGCTTTCCCAGGTGAATATGTATAGTTAATTTCTACATCCTCTGTTCCTTGGTATCCTGATTTTGCAAATTTCATTGTATGTGGGTTGTTACATGATGATTTGAGTAGCCATCAAAAGAGGAAATTCTTATTTGATGTGAAGAAGTATATATGGGATTAACCTTTACACTTTAGAGAGTTTACTGATAATGTTATCCGACGTTGTGTGCTAGAAGTGGAGGTGTAAGAAATATTCGAAGCATATCACGCTTCACCTGCAGGTGGACATCATGGGGGAATTCGTACAGCCTCAAATGTTCTACAATGTGGTTATTATTGGCCCACTAGGTTTAGCGATGCTCATGTCTTTTGCAAATGTTCTGTTCAATGTCAAATGCAAGGGAGCATCTCTAGGAGGCATGAGCTACCACTGTCACGAATCCTTAATATTGGGTTATTTTATGTGTGGAGGATTGATTTCATGGGCCCTTTTCCTGGCTCATTCGGGAATAAGTATATTCTTGTGGCTGTTGACTATGTGTCTAAATGGGTGGAGGAAATAACATTACCAAATAATGAAGTATGAAGTGTGACAAAGTTTCTTAAGAGAAATATTTTCACAAGGTTTGGTACCCCAAGGGCCATTATAAGTGATGGGAGATCACATTTTTGCAACCATCAATTCCAAGCACTTCTATAAAAGTATGGAGTCAAGCACAAAGTTGAAACGCCGTATCATCCATAATCTAGCGGAAAATCTAAGGTGTCAAATCAAGAGATAAAGAGTATCTTAGCCAAAATGATAAATGTCCACCGCAATGATTGGTCTACCAAGCTTGAAGATGCACTTTGGGCCTATCGCACGACATCAAGTCTCTTATTTGTATGTCTCCATACAAGTAAGTATTTGGGAAGGCCTGACATCTTTTGGTTGATTTAGAGCATAAAGCCTTATGGGCATTGAAAATGATAAATTTGAATTGGAAAGTGGCTTCCAAGAATTGTGTGCGTCAAATGATAAATACACACAATTCTTGAGGGTGTATGGAAATGGAGTGTCACGACCCAGGGGTACCCCCTAGATGTAACATGGCGTATAGGAGCCCGAGAGATACCATACAAGCCACTGAGCATTCATAACATTAGAAATAGAACAAAAGAAGTAAAACAACATGTCAAGTCCAATAGTTTTATAAAAGTAAAGCGGAAGTATAAAACACTTGTCTCAATAGCCATCTAATACAATCAAATGAAATTGGGCCTAGCCCATACATCATGTCCAAAATTGAAATACAATAAGGAAACTAGGAACAATAAAAATTTGTCCTCGAAGCATGAGGACTTACCAAAGCTCGGGAACCTCGAAATCAACCACTAGCCACATTTGGGGAAATATAGGCAAGAGTATGCGTTAGTACAAAATAATGTACCAAGTATGATAGCTATGCATAAAATATTTAAATCATGCTAAAAGAGGACATTTTATGACATGCAATTGACCAAGATAAAACATGATATAAAAGGGTTAGAAAATATAAGCCATAAAACATGGTCAATGCGAGCTAACATAAAAAAAAACCTTTGAACACATATGAGATACTTCTTGAAGTAACCTTAGTTCATTATTAATGTGGGAAGTAGCCTTAACCGACATAGAGACCATATGAGTTATAACATTATCCCTCGGTGTCTCTCACACCGAAAAGGGTTGTCCTACTTGCCAAGGTAAGGACCATGAACTTCTAGCTTAGGTGGATCCACTAGCTAATCTCTATCTAGAAAATCCTCCTATGGGGGCACATAGGTAAGGGATAAGGAGATTTCTTCTAGAAACTCGACCTCTACTAACGGGAGAGCTTCCATCTCAATATCCTCTTGGTGTTAAACATAAATCCCACAGAATAGTCATTTCTTACTTGTTCTAATTATCAATGGAAAGGCAAGTTATCTTTCCAATCCAAGCTAAGTCATAATCTATGGATAGGTATCATACAATAACCAATCCAAGCTAAGTCAGTAGGATAGCTCTTAATCTTTAATTTAATTAGGTGAGAAGACCTTTCAACCTTATAACCCTTTATTATGTGAGAAAACCTTTCACATCATGCTTTCATGTGTTTCATGAGAAATCCTTTCAACAACACAATAACAAAATCATCAGGATACTTTACTCTCAAAGTATCCTTAAAACATTTGCATAGATTTATAAGAACATGCATAATTCCATAATTTACCTTTCAAGGGTAAAAACCCACTTTTAATCATCAACATTTAGAAAATATGGGTTAGATATGAATTTCATCATAAATTCATGTAATTCTATCGATACATGCTTGATTTCCTAAAACTCTTGCTTTATAATCAAAATTCCACATCATATGATCATAACTTGAAAACATGGGCAATACATGGGTTGATGGGGAAATCATCATAAAATCATAGTATTTCATCATTCATGGATAAGAGATCATAATTCAATCATCTAAATCAATAATCAAGAGAACCCATGACAATTGAAGAAAATCCTAACTCAATTGGGGATTTCTAACTTTGAAAATAGGAGGATTTGGGAACTCAATGAATGGAAGGAATCCATAGATGAAAAATATCATACCTCAAAGCCAATTTCTTATCTCCAATGGAGGAATTGAGACTTGGCTTGAAACCCTAGGTTGAATCCTTCTTCTTCAAGCTTTCTAGAGAGAGAAATATTTGAGAGTTCTTCTTTTGGTGAATTTGAAGAGAATGAAGCGAATGGGTGAGTTTTGGGGTTAAAATCTCTTATATAGGGGTCTTAGTGAAGGGTAAAACGACGTAGTATAGGGATAAAATAATTAGGAAAAGACCCAACTGCCCCTAAAAATAACTGCGAGCCCACCATCCATGGCCAAGACCGACGGACCGTGGACAGAACGAACGGCCGTCCTGCACGACCGTCATTCATGGTCAGAACCTGATTTTTGGGCCCTTGAACCACAGACCGTGGTCTGATCAACGGTTCGTTGGTCAGGCAGTGGTTCAATGGCCTCTGATGGACCTGGGGTGACCAGTCCACGTACCACCCTACGGTCCGTGGTCCTAGCCACGGGCCGTGGTTGGCCTCCATGGCATGCACCTGCAACTTCCTGAAATCAGTTATCTTACCCTCTCTCGGATCCGGGGTGTTACAATATCACCCCCTTAGGATCATTCGTCCTAGAACGAAAAGAGAAGGAGAGGAACTAACAACCCAACCAACAATGCAACTTTATCTAAATGCATATAACCATGGAGGAACTATCGAATCCAAGCTAGGACATAGCCTAAACATCATAAAAGGAGTGGAACTAAATATAACAGCCCATCATGCATGCAATACGCATATTTGAGGAGGAAACATCAACTCCAAGCTAAAAACATACTCAAATGCATATATCTGAGGAGGAAACATCAACTCCGAGCTAAAGACATGCTCACAACATCATATCAAGCAGTCTACATGCAATTCATACTCATGTGCACATAAACATGTAAGAGTCAATTAAATAAACTCATTTTCTCAAAACTTGAACTTTTCATAAATCATGCATAGTAGGGAAATCATGGAAGCATATAAGACACATGACTCAAAAACAAAGAACAAACTATGAGGAACTCACAACCTCAAGCTAGAGTAGGAGACGAAGGAAAGAGATGAGGATATCGGGAGGTCTTATCGGCCTCGGCCTCCCAAGTAGCACCCTCAACTAACTGATTCCTCCACAACACTTTCACGGAAGCTACTTATTTATTTCTCAACTTCTTGACTTGCCGGTATAAAATCTCAACCGGAACTTCTTTATAAGAAAGATTCTCCTTAACTCCCAACCCTTCTAATGGAACTATGGATGTCGGATCACCAACACATTTCTTCAACATAGAGACATGGAAAACTAGATGCACCGATGCCAACTCATTTGGCAAATCTAGCTCATAAGCAACCTTACCAACACGTCTCAAAATCTGATATGGACATATTGGGGACTAAGCTTCCCTTTCTTACCAAACCTTATTACACCCTTCATGGGTGAAATTTTCAAGTAAAACCAATCATGAACATCAAAATCAAGATCTCTTCTTCTTATATCGACATATGACTTTTGTCGACTTTGAGTCGTTTTCAATCTTTCTCTAATAAGTTGAACTTTCTCTATGGCCTCATGTACCAACTCGGGTCCTATTAGGGCAACTTCACCCACCTCAAACCAACCTATAGGATATCTACACTTCCTACCATATAATTCCTTAAAAGGTGGTATATCAATACTCGAGTGATAGTATTGTTATAAGCAAACTCAATCAATGGAAAATGGTTATCCCAATTACCCTTAAAATCAATCACACAAGCTCTCAACATGTCTTTCAAAGTTTAGATAGTACGCTCCGTTTGGCCATCGGTTTGGGGATGAAAGTCTGTACTAAGGTTAACCCAAGTACCAAGACCCTTTTGGAAAGACTTCCAAAACTGTGAAGTGAATTGGGTACCACGATCAGAAATAATGGATAAATGCACTCCGTGAATCTTCATCATTTCTCGCAAGTACAACTTGGCATAGTCCTCTGCCGAATAGGAAACCTTGACGGGAAGAAAATGAGCCGATTTCCTCATCTGATCTACTATAACCCAAATTGAGTCATGTTGTCGTCGGGTGCGAGGCAAACAACCAATAAAGTCCATGTTGAAATATTCCCACTTCCAAGTAGGAATGCTAATGTCTTGGGATAAACCTCCCAGTTTCTGATGCTCAACTTTCACTTGTTGACAATTAGGGCATTTAGTCACAAATTCTGCAATATCCTTCTTCATCCCGTTCCACTAATAGACTTTCTGTAAATCACGGTATATCTTGGTGGCTCCCAGGTGAATGGAATACCGAGAACTATGGGCTTCTGACAAGATTTTTTCCCTCAAGTCATCAACCTTTGGAACACACAAACGACCTTGATATCTAAGTACACCATATCCCCCTTGGGAGAAAGCCTCAACGGATTTCTTAAGCACCGCTTCTTTTAAGTCAACCAAAATAGGATCAAGACCTTGCTTGGCTTTCACATCCGCCACTAAAGATGATTATGAACCATTGTGGACCATAACGCCACCCTTGGTAGAGTCCACTAACTGAACACCCAATCGGGCCAATCTATGAACATCTCAAACTAAATCTTTCTTTTATTCTTCAATATGAGCAACACTACCCATGGATAACCGACTAAGAGCATCCACCACCACATTTGTCTTTCCGGGGTGATAGAGAACACTCATTTCATAATCTTTCAATAGATAAAGCCACCTTTTTTGGCAAAGATTTAGATCTTTCTGATTAAACACATATTCCAAACTCTTCTGGTCGGTAAACACATCTACATGCACACCATACAAATAATGCCTCCAAATCTTTAAGGCAAGAACAACCGCCGCTAGTTCAAGGTCATGGGTAGGATAATTTTTCTCAAGAATCTTAAGTTGCCTTGAGGCATAGGCAATGACCTTCAAATTTTTCCTAAGTACACACCCGAGTCCAATTCTTGAGGCATCACAAAAAACCACAAAACCATAGGTCCCTTCCGGTAGAGTCAACACTGGAGTGGTCGTAAGTCTATCCTTCAACTCTTGGAAACTCTTCTTACATGCTTCAAAAGTTGAGGCAGTTGAAGAGAACCCCTCAACTAACCTTTTGTAGTAACTGGCTAAACCCAAGAAACTTCTAATATCCGAAAGAGTTAGAGGTCTAGGCCAACTCTTGACTGCATCCGTCTTCTTAGGATCTACCTTAATACCCTCACTTGAAACAATATGGCCAAAGAAAGCTACGGATCTTAGCCAAAACTCACATTTCCTAAACTTCGCAAAGAGTTGTCGTTCCTTATGAATTTGTAACACGATCCTCAAATGATCAATATTCTTATTCTCACTTCTCGAATAGATCAATATATCATCAATGAACACAATCACAAACATGTCAAGGAATTGTCTAAACACCCTATTCATCAAATCCATCAACGCCGCCGGAGCATTAGTCAACCCAAACGACATTACCAAAAATTCATAATGACCATACCGATTTTGAAAGGCCGTCTTTGGAATATCATCCTCCTTTACCCTCAATTGGTGATAACCTGATCGAAGATCAATCTAAGAAAAGTAACTCGCTCCTTGAAGTTGGTCAAACAAGTCATCTATTCTTGGAAGAGGATACTTATTCTTAATAGTCACCTTGTTCAACCGATGATAGTCAATGCACATACAAAGAGAACCATCTTTATTTCTAATAAACAAAACTGGAGCACCCCAAGGAGAGATACTCGTTCGGATGAAACCCTTATCCAATAAATCCTTCAATTGTTCTTTCAACTCCTTTAGTTCTTCTGGAGCCATACGGTAAGGAGGAATAGAAATAGGTTGCATATCTGGGAGAAGGTCAATACCAAAGTCTATTTCTCTTTCGGGAGGAATATCAGGTAAATCATCTGGGAACACTTCCGGAAACTCATTAACAACGGGGACCGACTCAAGAGTAGGTGTTTCGGAATCTACATCCCTCACCCTAACTTGATGGTAAATGCAACCCTTAGAAATCATCTTTCTAGCTTTAAGACAAGAGACAAATTGACCCTTAGGCATAAAATTTACCCCTTTCCACTCTAGGACATGCTCATTCAGGAACTGAAACATGACTACACGAGTTCTACAATCAATAGAAGCATAACATGAGTGTAGCCAATCCATACAAAGAATAACTTCTAAATGTAGCATATCAAGCTCTACCAAGTCTACAAGAGTAACTCTATGGGACAAGGAAACGGGACACTTTCTATAGACCCTCTTAGCCAGAATAGAATCACCAACAGGAGTAGAGATAGAAAAAGGATCTAACAACACATCCGAAAGAACATCAAATCTCATAGCCACATATGGCATCACAAAAGACAAAGTAGAACCGGGATCAAGTAAAGTATAAACATCAAGTTTGAAAACTTTCAACATACCAGTAACCACATCGGGAGCATCCTCTTGTTCACCACAAGTCTGAAGTGCATAGAATAGGTTTTGCTTAAGAGTATTTGGAACCGAACCACTAGGAAAAGCTTGCTTGCCCTCTCTTCCTTTAGCCATAAGAATCGGGCAATCCCTCATTTTATGACCACTTTTACCACAACTGAAGCAACCATCCGTGTCGGCTAGGCATTTACCCTCGTGCTTCTTTCCATACCTAGTACAAGTATACATGGGCAATGAATATCCACTACTGTTACCTTGTTGAGGCTTAGGGTTAGAGATCCTATCTTTGTTGAACTTAGGAGGAGCATTGGATGAACTTTGACCGGAAAACCTTTATTGAAATCTAGGACAACCATGCCCATCGGACCTTGCATGAGAGAAATTACCATCACTGGTGTTAGCCCTCTTTGCTTCCCTAAACTTTTCCTTAAGTTTCTCCTCTTCGATCTGTTGAGCATGAACCATGAGACAAGAGATGTCCATGTCATTAATTAGCATGGAGGTACGACACTCTTTAAGCATAATTTCGGACACACCCAAAATTAAATTGCTCATCCTTGCCCTCGGATCGGCAACCATTATTGGTGCATACCTAGACAATTATGTGAAGTTCAAAGCATATTCCCTCACACTCATACTTCCTTGACGAAGGTTGATGAACTCAAGCAACTTTTCTTCCCTCATCTCAAGGGGAACGAACCTATCAAGAAAAGAAGCCTTAAACTTCTCCCAATCAAGAGGACCAACATCTTTCAGTCTCCATTCTTTCCATTTGTTGAACCAAGTTTGAGCAACACCTTTTAGTTGATAAGCGGCCAACTCCGCCTTTTCCACTGGCGTCACTCTCATAATCATCAAGACCTTATAGACCTTATCAATGAACTCTTGAGGATCTTCCTCGAACATAGAACTATGAAACTTCGGAGAATTCATCGTAGTAAAGTCCCTCACTCTAGATGTCGCCGTACCCACATTTGGGTTCACAGGAACCGCAACCTCCCTATTGGATTGGGCCGTCACAGCTTGAGCCAATACTTGAAAAGCAGCCCTAAAATCTGCATTAGTCACTTGTTCGACCAAAGGATCGACCGTAACTTGAGGAGCTTGGGGTGGAGCTTTTTGTTCTGCATTCTCCCTCACATTCATTCTAGCATAAACTCTTTGAGTAGCCATGTCCTGTAGAGCATCAGATAAGGATTAGGAAAGAGACCTTATAGAGTTAAACTCAATCGCATGACTTTAGAGTAATGAAAAAAGTGGAGTTTCCTAATCATCTTGTAGCCTCTTATTCATAATTGTGGCGCGCTTCACACTTATGAACAAGACTCTACTCGATGTGGCTTATGAGACATCCTAGGACCATTCTAAACCTTGTGCTCTGATTACCAAGTTTGTCACGACCCAAGGGTACCCCCTAGATGTAACATGGCGTATAGGACCCCGAGAGACCCGATACAAGCCACTTAGACTTGATAACATAATAAATAGAACAAAAGAAGTAAAACAATATTTCAGGCCAATAGTTATATAAAAGTAAGGCGGAAGTCTAAAACAGTTGTCTCAATAGACATCTAATACAATCGAATGAAATTAGGCCTAGCCCAAACATCATGTCCAAAATTGAAATACAATAAGGAAACTAGGAACAATAAAAATCTGTCCTAGAAGCATCAGGACTCACCAAAGCTCGGGAACCTCAAAATCAACCACTAGCCACGAAATTGAGAAACTTGACTGTCGGACCCTACATTTGGGGAAATGTAGAGAAGAGAATGTGTTAGTACAAAACAATGTACCAAGTATGATATCTATGCATAAAATATTTAAATCATGATAAAAGAGGACATTTCATGACATGCAATTGACCAAGCTAAAATATGATATAAAAGGGTTAGAATACATAAGTCATAAAACATGGTCAATGCAAGCTAACATCATTAAAACCTTTGAACACATCTGAGATACTTCTTGAAGTAACCTTAGTTCATTATTAATGTGGGAAGTAGCCTTAACTGACATAGAGACCATGTGAGCTATAACAAGATTTCCCAGTGTCTCCCACACCGAAAAGGGTTTTCCTACTTGCCAAGGTAAGGACCATAAACTTCTAGCTTAGGTGGATCCACTAGCTAATGTCTATCTAGACAATCATCCTATGGAGGCACATAGGTAAGGGATAAGGAGATTGCTTCTAGAAAGCCGGCCTCTACTAACGGGGGAGCTTCCATCTCAATATCCTCTCGGTGCTAAGCATAAATCCAATGGAATAGTCATTTCTTACTTGTTCTTATTATCCATGGAAAGGCACGTCATCTTGCCAATTATACTAAGTCATAATCCATGGAAAGTTATCATACAATAACCAATCTAAGCTAAGTCATTAGCATAGCTCTTAATCTTTGATTCAATTAGGTGAGAAGACCTTTCAACCTTATAACCCTTTATTTTGTGAGAAAAACTTTCAAATCATGATTTCATGTGTTTCATAAGAAATACTTTCAACAACACAATAACAACATCAGCATTGATACTTTACTCTCAAAGCATCCTTAAAACATTTGCATAGATTTTATAAGAACATGCATAATTCTATAATTTAACTTTCAAGGTTCAAAACCCACTTTCAATCATCAATATTTAGAAAACATGGGTTAGATATGGATTTCATTATAAATTCATGTAATTCTATCGATACATGCTTGATTTCCTAAAACTCTTGCTTTATAATCAAAATCCCACATCATATGATCATAACTTGAAAATATGGGGATTACATGGATTCATGTGGAAATCATCATAAAATCATAGTCTTTCATCATTTCATGCATAAGATATTATAATTCAATCATTTAAATCAATAATCAAGAGAACCCATGACAATTAAAGAAAACCCTAACTCAATTGGGGATTTCAAACTTTGAAAATAGGAGAATTTGGTAACTCCATGAATGGAAGAAATCCATGGATGAAAACTATCATACCTCAAAGCCAATTGTTTATCTTCAATGGAGGAATTGAGACTTGGCTTGAAACCCTAGGTTGAATCCTTCTTTATCAAGCTTTCTAGAGAGAGAAATATTTGAGAGTTCTTCTTTTGGTGAATTTGAAGAGAATGAAGTGAATGGGTGAGTTTTGGGGTTAAAATATCTTATATAGGGGTCTTAGTGAAGGTAAAACGACGTAGTATAGGGATAAAATAATTAGGAAAAGACCCAACTTCCCCTAAAAATAACTGCCAGTCCACCATCCATGGCCACGACCGACGGACTATGGACAATCAGACGGGCCGTCCTACACAACAGTCATTCGTGGTCAAAACCTAATTTTTGGGCCCTTGAACCATGGGATCCCAACCACGGACCGTGGTCTGATTGATGGCCCGTTGGTCAGGCCGTGGTTCCATGGCATCTAATGATTCTAGGGGTGACCAGTCCACGGACCACCCTACGGTCCGTGGACCTAAACACGAGCCGTGGTTGGCCTCCGTGGCTGGCACCTGCAACTTCCTGAAATCTGTTATCTTACCATCTCTCGGATCTGGGGTGTTACATGGACCAATTGAAATTGGGTAGCTCTACAAAGAAAAGGTTAAACAGTGGCTCGATGCAAAGATCTTACCGTGGGAGTTTAGAGTGGGTGAGCTAGTCCTACTTTTTAATTCAAGGTTGAAGCTCTTCCCGAGCAAGCTTAAGTCCAAGTGGACTGGTCCGTACACAATCATGAGAGTGTATGGAAATGGAGCAATTGGAATTGAAGATGCAAAGGGTGTGAAATTCAAATTCAATGATCAAGAGTTCAAGGTGTACTTTGGGGAAGGTTGTGATGTGTGAGTTTTTGAGGTGTTGTAATTGGATGATGCATAAGAGCATATCCACATTGTATTGTAATATTAAATGAGACACTTCTTAAGAGGCAACCCAAAAGTTAGTAGTTTTTAATAATGTGGGTGTCACTTGTGTATGATTTGATCGATAATCAGCGAGTGCGAGGGGAATTCAGTGATGCGCCGAAGAACCTAAGTGACGCTCGAGCTAGCTCGCCAAATGGCCAGCTCACTTTTAGAGGAACACTGTCAAATTTGGCAGGCTGTACTCCCAACTACGTGATACGCTGATGTGATTTGGTGAACCAAACTTAGTTCCCCTACTAAGGGACACAAATGAGGGGACACACTTGTAAATTTGGTGATGACCATATATTTTTGGTGATTCACCTATCGACTTTGGGTGATTATGCTGCACCTCGCTGTATTGGAGTAAAAATTCCCGTAAGCTACATGCATAGTCAGTGATCATCCCTTGGTTTGCGATCCACCAAATTGTTTGGCGATCTCAATTATCACTCATTCAGGGAGTTCCTCCATCTACGCTTGATCATGTCATTTCTTTGTATTGAGGACACTTCATTTACTTTTTGGTGGGGTAAGGGAAACTGTGCTAAAACTCATCTTTGATGTGTATGTTATTTTGATTGTGTTTCATTTAGTTTGTTCTATCTTTACCCTGTTCTCCCCATGAGTTTTAAAAATATTGAAATGCTTGAGTTGTCATTAAAAATAATTCAAGGATCGATTGTGTTCAATAACGATGTCTTGAATAGTACATATGATGAGCATGATTTATAATGTTTGTATTGAAAGAATGAAATTGATGTGGTCGCACTTTTGAGTGATCTATTTGTATCTTTTGTTGACTAGCTACGTTTCGATGTGAGCCTTGCAATGAACATCGCACGTACGCTTTTGATCTTTTCAAACTGTGCTAAATGAGTGTATTTGAATTGTCATATATGCTGAGGTCTTACCTGAAAGCGTGTATGTGGAATCTTAGAATTTTCTTTGTTAGTCTAATTGTCTAAACCTTGGTAAGTGTAAGGCATGATCTTGGAAAACAATTCTAAGAGGGGACCCAAATTTCCATATCCTTTGTGACTATTTTGTGAGGGTGTGCATCTATCTTGCACCATTTGAGCCTAAACATTGACAAAACCACATCGAAACCTCTGAGCCTAAATTGTCCCCACTTTCGCACCCAAAATCCTTTGTTGTTATAT
Organism: Solanum etuberosum; assembly: GCA_029582245.1. Classification (NCBI taxonomy): domain Eukaryota; kingdom Viridiplantae; phylum Streptophyta; class Magnoliopsida; order Solanales; family Solanaceae; genus Solanum; species Solanum etuberosum. Next base: position 85,542 of record JAJONR010031782.1, read on the forward strand.
TTAAATAGCCAACTGTCACGACCCAGGGGTACACCCTAGATGTAACATAGCATACTAGACCCCGAAAGGCCTAACACAAGCCACTTAGCATATCATAACATAAAGTACATAGAAATGATGCAGAAATTTTAAAACATTTTTCATAACAATCGAATTCTCATAAAACAGAGCGGAAGTCTTTAACAATTTGTCTCTAACCATCTAAAATAACTTTGAATAACTCTTGGGACACAGCCCATACAACAGTCTCAAACATAAATGAAAGACATAAAGGAAATTGTGGCTTTATCCTCGATGCTATGAGGACTCACCAATCTTCAACTCCTTTCTCCTACAAAGAACCTAGCCTCAAAGATGTAACTCAAAATCGCCGGACCCTACATTTGATAAGAATTTAGGCAAGAGTATGTGTTAGAACAAAATGTACTAAATATGTTAGCTAGCATAACATCATAAGAGCATAACAAAAGTGTTAGCCAACATAGGACATAAGCATAAGAGACAATAGCATAATCATAATCATAATCTCCAACATACACATAATATGAGCATAAGTCAACATAAGGCATAATCCAATAACATAGGAGATACCACATATTCATAAGCATAGTCCATACTTAGTCCCTCATAACCTAAGAGAAATTTCATAAGTAACCTTCAAGTCATACTTGTTTAATGCATAGATGACACCCCATAATCCCACCTAGGCTAAGTACCACCTTTAGGCCATCATACCTCTTTATCATTTTTTGATCTCATCATTAGCTTATTTCTCATAGACAAGGGAATCTCTCACCTTTACTCAAACATATCATGGAAGGCAACTATAGCAACAATCCATCAAAACGTACCTCATCTAAGAGAAACACTTCTTAGGTAACCTTAAGTCATACTTGTGCAATTTATGGATAAGACCCCATAATCCTACCCATACTAAGTACACCTTTAGGTCATCTTACTCATACTTCTTGGTTGGAGACTAGACCCCCTCTTGAAACCTTAGAACACTAGGAGACACTTCATTAAGCATATCTTAGCTCCTCATTCATTTGAATCCTATGAGATACTTCCTTAAGCATGTCTTAGTTCATTATTATCTTGAACTCTAGGAGATACCTTTTCAAGCACGTCGTTGTTCATTTATTAGGTTTGAACACTATGAGATGCTTCCTTAAGCATGTCTTAGTTCATTCATTAATTTGAACACTATGAGATGCTTCTTCAAGTATTTCTTAGTTCATGATTTCCTTGAACATTATGAGGTTCTTGTTTAAGCATGTCTTAGTACATTATTGCTTTTGAACACTTGGAGATACCTTTTCAAGTATGTCATAGTTCATCGGATACAGAGATTGCTACTAGAAATCCTAACTCCACTAGGTGAAGGCTTCCATCTCATGAGACCTAATTTGGGAAAACCGGGACTCTATTATGTGAGAGTTCCCCCTTATCTTGGATAGTCCAGACTTCAACTAGGTGTGGTTCTCCTTTCAACTTGGAGCCCGGACCCGACTATGTTTGAGCTTCCTTCTCATTGTGAATATCCACTTGGGGCCAAGCATACACCCCTTAGACTAATTATTAAGCCTTACTTATCATTCATGTCTCATGGAAGGCTTCCATCTCATGAGACCTAATTTGGGAAAACCGGGACTCTATTATGTGAGAGTTTCCCCTTATCTTGGATAGTCAAGACTTCAACTAGGTGTGGTTCTCCTTTCAACTTGGAGCCCGGACCCGACTATGTTTGAACTTCCTTCTCATTGTGAATATCCACTTGGGGCCAAACATACACCCCTTAGACTAATTATTAAGCCTTACTTATCATTCATGTCTCATGGAAGGATGTCCTTGACAATCAATCCATGTTCAAGTGATTTTATCACTTCATGCATTCAAATATTCATAAAATAGATTAGGTAGGTAAAGCCCTTCCACCACAATTCTATCCATTAATCTTCTACTCTCATATAGACTTTACTCTCAAAGCCTTAACATACATAATTCATCATATTAGCTTTACTATCAAATCCCTAGTAAACAACACTCATAACTACAAGCCTTACTATCAAAGCTTTACTTCTTACAATCATCATACATATCTAGATCACAAGACATATTAGTCACAAGCTTCATCTTTAAGAAATTCTAGTCATAATTCATCATAAAGGCTCAATCTCAATCATTACTAGTCATGATCCATCATATATACCTTACACTAATTCAATTAATACTTACATGCTTCTATTCTTGAACAATTACTATATCTATCATCAATTCTAGAAGATCATCTATGAATCCACAATTTCCCTTCATAAGGCATAAACCCACATAACTTCAATTTCATCAATTAGACTAGGGTTAACCATGGAAAACATGTAATATCATCATAATATCATGATTCACTACTAATTCTATCATAAACAATCAATACCCACTCAATTGGGTCAACATACAACATAGCCCACAACATTCAAGCAATCCTAACTAGAATTGGGAATTTTCTTCATCAAATTGGGGAATTCTAGGGGGCTCCATGGATGGAAGAATTCATGGATGAATAAGCTAACATACCTTGATTATAAATCCCTACAAAGCTTGATACAATGGAGTCTTGACTTGACCTAGCTTGACCCTCTCCTTTTTCTTCTTCAAATTCTAGAGAGAGAAATATTTGAGAGGAGAGCTTTTGGATTTTATTTGGGTCTTGGAAAATAATCACTTAATTGGGTTGGTTAAAGGGTTAAAATAGCTTATATAGGTGTACTAGGTCCATACAAAATGACCTCACTTAATAACCACCTAATTAGGAATTTCCTAAGAATCCCCTCACTAGGCAGCCATGTGCCAGGCACCATGGCAGGCTCCACGAGCCGTGGTCCCTAAGCAGTGGCTTGGCTATGAGGCTTTGGCCTCCACAGGACTAAGTCATCTTCACGAGCCTTCCCACGAGCCGGGATTTCACCACGGGACGTGAAGTGCCTTGTGAAGGTGAGCCATTGTGAGACAGCTTCATCCTAGCTACTGCCTTAGCCACCACGAGCCGTCGTGGTGGTCATGAAGTGGGGCAGTACTAAGGAAGCCTTGGGGCAGCCTTGGCCCTTGGCTTGGGCCTTTCCCCTTGGCCTTGGCTCTTGCCCTCTAGTCTAGACTCGTAGCCCTCAAACTTAGCCTTAGATGGTATACTAAACTACGGGGTGTTACCATATCTCCCCTTGGAGACATTCGTCCTTGAATGACGATTCTAAAAACCTCTTAAAGGAAACGACTCTAGACTAGCATCCCATCATGCATGCAACTCATCTAAATTCACACAAACAAAGGAGGAACTTCATCTCCAAGCTAAGCATACTTAATATACACTCATGGAGCTCATATGTAATTTACTCTCAAAAAGCATTTATTTAAGGAGGAATCTCTCAAATCCAAACTAAGGCATGCTCATAGAATCATCTCATGAAGTTAAATAGGCAACTCATACTCAATGCACTACAACATGAGGAAATAAATCATGTGAACTCATTTTCTTTTAAATTACAAGCTTTCATGAACATGCATCATATAAGGAAATCATGGCAACACATAAACACTCATGACTCCATAACATAAAACAAACCAAGAGGAACTTATCATCTCAAGAGTTCATATGGGCCTACAAAACAGGGACTAAACCTCCCACTCATTCCACCTTTTTAGGGTGACAAATACAAGTAAGCCCAACTTCTAAACATTAGGAACACTCAACGGCCTTGCTAACCAAGCACATCATCTCCCCCTTGGGAGCAAGCCTAAATAGACTTTCTAAGCACCAGTCATATCAATTCAACTAAGGTCGGATCCATACATTGCTTATCACTAAACTTTCACCTCCATCACACAAGATGACTCTAAACCATGGTGAATTACACTTCTACCCTTTTTAGAGGAGTCTACTCACCCACACATCTAGGAATTACTTGAACACCCTATTCGTCACCTTTGGTGGGATCTACCAACCAATTATATCTAGGTATTATCTAAACACCCTTCTCAAAATAACTATACTTAAGATCAATCTTAACAAGGTAACTACCTCTTTGAAGTTGGTCAACCCTTATACTTTTTCTCCCTCACCTTAACTAGATGGTACATGTAACCCTCCAAGTCAACATTAAGACAAAACATAATCCAAACTTATGGCATAGTTTTTGCCCCTTCTACTCTAGGATAGTCTCATTCGGGAACTAAGAATTTGACAATACGGGTTCTACAATCACATAGGAGCATAACAATAATACTACCAATCCCTCCTAAGGATGACATCTAAATCTAACATATCAAGTCCTATCTAGTCACATAACCATAATTGGCATCATAACCAACATTTTGTCCCTCGCTCCTTGTAGCATAAGCCCTTCGAGTAGTCATATCTTGAAGACCATCGGATAAGGAGAAAGACCTTATAGAGTTAAACTCTATGGAACGACTTAGAGAATGAAGAAGTGAAGTTTCCTAATCATCTAATAGCTTCTTATTCATAAATGTGGCGCGCTTCACACTTATGAACAAGACTCTACTAGACGTGGTTTGAGACATCCTAGAACCATTCTAACCCTTGTGCTCTGATTACCAAGTTTGTCACGACCCAGGGGTACACCCTAAATGTTACATGGCGTACTAGACCCCGAAAGGCCTAACACAAGACACTTAGCATATCATAACATAAAGTACATAGAAATGATGCAGAAATTTTAAAACATTTTTCATAACAATCGAAGTCTCATAAAACGAAGTGGAAGTCTTTAACACTTTGTCTCAAACCATCTAAAATAACTTGGAATAACTCTTGGGACACAGCCCATACAACAGTCTCAAACATAAAAAAAGACATAAAGGAAATGGTTGCTTTATCCTCGATGCTATGAGGACTCACCAATTTCAACTCCTTGCTCCTACTAAGAACCTAGCCTCAAAGATGGAACTCAAGATCACCGGAGCCTACATTTGATAAGAATGTAGGCAAGAGTATGAGTTAGTACAAAATGTACTAAATATGTTAGCTAGCATAACATCATAAGAGCATAACAAAAGTATTAGCCGACATAGGACAAAAGAATAAGAGACAATAACATAATCATAATCATAATCTCCAACATAGACATAATATGAGCATAAGTCAACATAAGGCATAATCCAATAACATAGGAAATACCACATATTCATAAGAATAGTCCATACTTAGTCCCTCATAACCTAAGAGAAACTTCATAAGTAACCTTCAAGTCATACTTGTGCAATGCTTAAATGAGACCCCATAATCCCACCTAGGCTAAGTACCACCTTTAGGCCATCCTACCTCGTTATCATATTTTGATCTCATCATTAGCTTACTTCTCATAGACAAGGGAATCTCTCACCTTTAGTCAAACATATCATGGAAGGCAACTATAGCAACAATCCATCAAAACATACCTCATATAAGAGAAACACTTCTTAGGTAACCTTAACTCATACTTGTGCAATGCATGGATAAGACCCCATAATCCTACACATACTAAGTACTCCTTTAGGTCATCTTACTCATACTTCTTGGTTGGAGACTAGACCCCCTCTTGAAACCTTGGAACACTAGGAGACACTTCATTAAACATATCTTAGCTCCTCATTCATTTGAACCCTATGAGATACTTCCTTAATCATGTCTTAGTTTATTATTATCTTGAAATCTAGGAGATACCTTTTCAAGTATGTCTTAGTTCATTTATTAGGTTTGAATACTATGAGATGCTTCCTTAAGCATGTCTTAGTTCATTCATTAATTTGAACACTATGAGATGCTTCTTCAAGCATGTCTTAGTTCATGATTACCTTGAACATTATGAGGTGCTTCTTTAAGCATGTCTTAGTTCATTAATGCTTTTGAACACTTGGAGATACCTTTTCAAGTATGTCTTATTTCATTGGATACAGAGATTTCTACTAGAAACCCTAACTCGACTAGGTGAAGGCTTCCATCTCATGAGACCTAATTTGGGAAAACCCGGACTCTACTATGTGAGATTTCCCCCTTATCTTGGATAGTCCGGACTTCAACTAGGTGTGGTTCTCCTTTCAACTTGGAGCCCGGACCCGACTATGTGTGAACTTCCTTCTCATTATTAGTATCCACTTGGGGCCAAGCATACACCCCTTAGACTAATTATTAAGCTTTACTTATCATTCATGTCTCATGGAAGGATGTCCTTGACAATAAATCCATGTTCAAGTGATTCTATCACTTCATGCATTCAAACATTCATAAAATAGATTAGGTAGGTAAAGGCCTTCCACCACAATCCTATCCATTAATCTTCTACTCTCATATAGAAATTTTCTCAAAGCCTTAACTTCCATAATTCATCATATTAGCTTTAATCTTAAAGCCCTAGTTATCAACATTCATAACTACAAGCCTTACTCTCAAAGCTTTACTTCTTACAATCATCATACATATCTAGATAGGAAAACATATTAGTCACAAGCTTCATCTTTAAACAATTCTAGTCATAATTCATCATAAAGGCTCAATCCCAATCATTACTAGTCATGATCCATCATATATACTTTAGAATAATTCAATTCATGCTTACATTCTTCTTTTCTTGAACAATTACTATATCTTTCATCAAGTCTAGAAGATCATCTATGAATCCTCAATTTCCCTTCACAAGGCATAAACCCACATTACTTCAATTTGATCAATTAGACTAGTGTTAACCATGGAAAACATGTAATATCATCATAATATCATGATTCACTACTAATTCTATCATAAACAAGCAATACCCACTCAATTGGGTCAACATACAACATAACCCATAACATTGAAGAAACCCTAACTAGAATTGGGGATTTTTTTCATCAAATTAGGGAATTCTAGGGGGCTCCATGTATGGAAGAATCTATGGATGAATAAGTTAACATACCTTGATTATAAAGCCCTACAAAGCTTGCTACAATGGAGTCTTGACTTGACCTAGCTTGACCCTCTCCTTCTTCAAATTCTAGAGAGAGAAATATTTGAGAGGAGAGCTTTTGGATTTGATTTGGGTCTTGGGAAATAATGACTTAATTGGGGTGGCTAAAGGGTTAAAATAGCTTATATAGGTGTACTAGGTCCATACAAAACGACCTCCCTTAATAACCACCTAATTCGTAATTTCCTAAAAAGCCCCTCACTAGGTAGCCATGTGCCAGGCACCACGGTAGGCTCCACGAGCCGTGGTCCCTTCCATGAGCCGTGGTCCTGCCCTTGGTCCTTGGGAAGTGGCTTGCCTATGAGTCTTTGGCCTCCACAAGACTAAGTTATCTTCACGAGCCTTCCCACGAGCCATAGTTTTCACCACGGTCCGTGAAGTAGCTCGTGAAGGTGAGCCATTGTGAGGAAGCTTCATCCTAGCTATTGCCTTAGCAACCACGAGCTACACCACGAGCCATGGTGGTGGTCGTGAAGTGGGGCAGTGCTAAGGAATCCTTGGGGCAGCCTTGGCCCTTGGCTTGGGCCTTGCCCCTTGGCCTTGGCTCTTGCCCTCTAGTCTAGACTCGTAGCCCTCAAACTTAGCCTTAGATGGTCTACTAAACTTCGGGGTGTTACACCAACTTAGGCCAAAATCCTATGTTGGGGTGTGGAAAGGAAGAAGGAAATAAAGCCAAGTGAAGGGCAAAGAAAGATGAACTGAGATGCAACTTTGAAGTCTGTTACAAAAATAAGGAAGAAGGAACCTCTACTTATTAAAAAATGAATGTTTAATTTTGGAAAATGGAAATGAAAAATGAAGTTGATGAAATAAGGGGGAATGCGAATAAAGTTATTGACAAGTTAAAGTTTAAGTTCTCAAATGGAAAAGAATGAAAATAACTTGAGAAGTGGTGATTATGTTTGCAATAATGTTTTGAAAATGTGAAGTCACTAAGCCAAATTGACCATACCTTAACCCTCAGCCCCATTACAAGACTAAAAGACCCTTGAAATCTTGCATTAACTAGGTTGTGTGATGATTTAAAAATATGGGCAAACATATGGTATGAAGCTTGCATGTATTTCTCTTTTGAGAGACTAAGAGTTGCATTGATTCCTTATTTCTTTGTTGATTTGATTTATGAGAGAATGAAATTGTATTTGATGTGAGAGCACTTAAATGCATTTGTTGAAGCATGGTCTTGTATTAGAAAAGAAGCTATCATGAGCTTGAGCTTGTATTGAAATCGGTTAGTCATCATTTGAAGCTTGTTGATCATGATTCAGTGTAGCATGTTGTTGAGAGTAGTCTTGTAATGGAACTTGCATGTTAGCTGTCATTGAATATTGTTGTAGACACCCTTATTGAGCTAATTGTGTTCTTGATTTACTTCCGGACAAGCAAATATTTAAGTTGGGGGTGTTGATGAGTGGTAGATTTGCATTCACTTAAGGACTATTTAGCTCAACAATTAGTGTCCTCAATGCCTAACTATGTCCTACTCTAATGATATATTGATAATCTGCAGCTACGAAGTTTAAAGGACAAGACAAGGATGAATGTGTGAAAGAATGGCCAAAAATTATAAAAAGAAGACTCCTAATTATGTGATCGCCTAATGAAAATACCAGATTACCCAATGGGTACAATATCACCCAAATTGACAGTACATTGAGCCAATTACTTGAGGCTAGATGGCAAACTCACGTAGAAATGGCGATGCGTCGAATACAAAAAGAAAACAAGGAAAACATCACCATTTTCGACAGTACCAGGTTACAAAATGAGAGTTTAAAAGTCAAACAATGGAGGTAATCGGTGACTCGCCAAATGAGAAAAGTAGACTCAAATGGGATTACCTGCCGAGGTTCAAACACCTGAAGCATGAAGCAAAAACTAAGTGAGCTGAAGGATGATTGGTGATTTACCGAATGAACTCGGCAAGCCAAACTAACATTGCCGAGCAAGTAATGCATTGAGTGTTTGGCCGAATCGTGGAAAACTATAAATATCCCAAAGGAGAGAGAAAAGGGGGTTCAAAAATTGTGGGAGAGTTCTGATTACTTTGGAGAGAGAAACACTTCCTATTGAGTGAAGAACACTTTTAGTTTTTGGGGTTCTTAATTTTTTATCTTGAATTTGATAAATTGAAGTTGAATTCAAAGTGGGTTTTCTTGTAATTTCTCAAACTCATGTTACCCATAGCTGATTTCATGCAAGGTATAAATTCTCTACACTTTGTGATGTGTGGCTAAAACCTCAATCTCTTGGGGTGTGATTATGCGGTTGGGTGTTGATTTAACTTAGTGAGTATGTTGAATTGCTCTTTTTGATAGCTGTTAATCATAGATTTTTTCACGACCCAGGGGTACCCCCTAGATGTAACATGGCGTATAGAACCCCGAAGGACTCCATACAAGACACTTAGCTCTCATAACATAAGAAATATAACAACAAGAGTAAAGCAATAGTCCAAGTCCAAAACATATTATAAAAGATAAGTGGAAGTCTAAAACATGTGTCTCATCATATCCATCTAATACAATAGAATGAAATTGGGCCTAGCCCATACATCATGTCCAAAAGAAAAATACATGAAAGAAAGTGAAACAATAAACTCTGTTCTTGAAGCATGTAGACTCACCAAAGCTTAGGAATCTAGAACTCAACCACTAGCCACGAAACCCGGAAACCTGACTGTCGGACCCTATATTTGGGGAAATGTAGGCAAGAGTATGCGTTAGTATAAAACAATGTACCAAGTATGATAGCTATGCATAAAACATTTAAAACATGCTAAAAGGGACATTTCATTTCATGACATGCAATTGACCAAGATAAAACATGATTTAAGAGAATTAGAAACATAAGTCATAAAACCATGGTCAATGCAAGCTAACATCATCTTTAAAACCTTTGAACTCATATGCGATACTTCTTGAAGTAACATTATTGATGTTGGGAATTAGCCTTAACCAACATAGAAACCATGTGAGTTATAACATGATCCCCTGGTGCCTCCCACACCGAAAAGGGTTGTCCTACTTGCCAATGTAGAACCATGAACTTCTAGCTTAAGTGGATCCACTAGCTAATGTCTGTTGAGACAATCATCCTATGGGGGCACATAGGTAAGGGATAATGAGATTGCTTCTAGAAACACAGCCTCTTCTAACGTGAGAGCTTCCATCTCAATATCCTCTCGGTGCTAATCATAAATCCCATGGAATAGTCATTTCTTACTTGACCTTATTATTCATGGAAAGGTACCCTAGGATAACCAATCCAAGCTAGTTTTATTAGGATAGCTCTTACTCTTTGATTCAATAAGGTAAGAAATCCTTTGAACCTAAAATCCTTACTATGTGAGAAAACCTTTCACATCATGCTTATATGTGTTTATGAGAATATCCTTTCAACAGCACAACAACAACATCATCATTGGTACTTTACTCTCAAAGCACCCTTAAAACATTTACATATATTTCATAAGTAAATGCATAAGTCCATAATTTACCTCTTAAGGTTCAAAACTCACTTTCAATCATCAATGCTTAGAAAACATGAGTTATATATGGATTTCATCATAAATTCATGTAAAACTAATAATACATGCTTAGTTTCATAAATCTCTTCCTTTAAGATCAAAATCCCACATCATATGATTCATAACTTAAAAATATGGGGATTACATGGGTTCATTGGGAAATCATCATAAAATCATAGTATTTCATCAATTCATGCATAAGAGATCATAATTCAATTATTTAAATCAACATTGAAGAGAACCCATGACAATTGAAGAAAAGCCTAACTCAATTGGGGAATTCTAACTTTAAAATAGAGGAATTTGAGAACTCCATGGATGGAAGGAGTACATGGATGAAACCTATCATACCTTGAATTCAAATGCTAGCCTTCAATGGAGGAATTGAGAGTAGACTTGAAACCCTAGGTTGAATTCTTCTTCTTCTTCTTCAAGTTTCTAGAGAGATAAATATTTTGGAGAGTTCTTCTTTTTGTGATTTTGGAAGAATGAAGTGAATGGGCTAATTTGGGGTTGAAAATACTTATATAGGGATCTTAGTGAAGGTTAAAACGACGTAGTATAGGAACTAATTAATTAGGAAAAGACTCAACTGCCCCTAAATATAACTGACAGCTGACCACCAACAACCCCAGTCAACGGACCGTGGTCTGACCTACGGTCCCTCTTGGTGGACCTTAGTTGGTCAATAGAAAGTTGGAATTTGGGCTAGTGAACAACGGACCCGACCACGGACCGTGGACCTGAGCCACTACAACATTGGCAAGGTTGCCAGTCCACGGAGCATGCTACAGTCTGTGGTCCTACCCGTAGGCCGTGGTTAGCTTTCATGGCTGGCACCTGCAACTTCCCAAAATTCGTTTCATTTCTCTTTTTCGGATATGGAGAGTTACATATTTGAACTGTTACCATGTGTGTAACTCATGAATTATGGTGGCCAACTTGATTTTAGCTTTGATCTTGCATTGGTGATCGAAAGAGACTAATATGAGTGGGTAATTAGTTTGATGTTTGCAATTTGGTTATGCTTAATTGTAAGTCCAAGGTAGTGGATTGAATTGAAAACCACATGAATGAGACTTAAAAGAGATTTGATGAACCAGTGTTATCAAATCAAAAAAATATTAACACTATTGAAGATGACCCAACCTATCCATAATTATTTAGTTTTATTGAGAAATTTGATACTACCCTAGTGATATCAATGTTCAACACCCCACACCCCTAGAGTTAACTAAATTTGTGGAACTTTGCTTGCTTATATATTGTTACAATTGTGAGCCTGAATTTGTGATGTTAAATTTGGTGGAATCATCCACTTATTTGCCTGTTTACTACATTGAGACTATTTGTGATTTAATTCCCTAATTGAATTCTTAACCTCACACCACTCGTTGTGGAATTCGACCCCGACTCTTAGTTGGCTAGTTTTATTGACTACGACCGCCTACTCTTTTGATTTGTTTTGAGGAGTAGTTTGAGCGTTATCATGTTCCTTGTTAGGATCTTCCCATTATCTAAAATGTTACAGCTAAAGGATGAAAAGTTTTTAGGCAGCTACCTACTAAGGCATTGTATGAGTTATGGTTTTAGTTTAACAAGAAGCCGAAGCTATTTCACATCCATAAGTTGTTTGATGATCACTTGATGGAGTCTTTTTACATGTCTTTGAACTTTGCAACAAAACCAATTGTTTATATAGTTTCTGGAGGATTATATTTAGAGAAAACTTATATTGATGCGACAGAAATACTTGATAGAGTTACAAAAAATGTAGGGCTTGGTACATTAAAGACTTTGAAGTCTTTGGTTATACTTATGTAGTGAGGTCGTCCATAAAACCATTAAAAAGAGAACAAAAGCATGATCAAGATATGGAACATCTAAAGAGTTCCATGGATATTCTCACAATTTTTAACGACTCATAATGGTTGGTATGAACAGGCCAATGGTGAAACAAATTTCACCAGAATACTTTGTGGGTAGTGATTAAACTTTTTTAGGGCAAGCCACTCTTTGACTGAAATCTGGGCTAGCTGAGTATAAGACCATTCAGGAATCTGTGGGGTGATCTGTCTAGGCTTGGGTTATATTTTCCGGTAGTCAAGAAATTAAGGAGTCTGTAGGGGTTTACGAAATCGAAGTTTTTAACTTGTAGGCTTGGTTATATTTTTAAATAATAATGTCCAGAGCTATACTTCTATAGGAGCATGAGATGCTCGGAGTGTTCTTTAGAGTGTCACGTCCGAGGTTTTTTTGGGCAATTGGACAGGATGCCCATAAGTATCTGACAGCTTGTCGTGAGTGGCTATATACTTTGGGGCTAGTGGAATCGAGAGGAGCCGACTTCACCACTTATCAACTTTATGGGCCAGCCAGTCAATTGTGGCATTCCTACTAAGAAACTATACAATTAAGTCTCCTTCCGGTTAAAAGGACTGAGTTTTCAACGGTTTTCTTGGCCCGGTTTATCCCATGGATCATTAGAGATGGACTCCATGATCAGTTCTCGAGGTTGGAGCAAGGCTTTATGACTATGTAAGATTATGAGATAAGATTTCATGAGCTCTGCCGTGAATCTATGATGATATTGATTACTTAGCAAGAGAGGGTTTGTTGTTGTAATACCCCGTATCCATAGGTGTAGTTGGAAGATAAATAAAAAGTTCTTGTTGTTAGTTTGGCGATACCCTCAATGATCCGTAGAAGGACCTACGGTCCATAAAAGTTTATCGTAAGAGTTGAGTTGAAAAAATTAAAAATGTCCAGTCCCAGAAGAGTTCCTATGGACCAATAGGATGGTCCGTAGAAAGTTATACGGCCAATAGGAAGAGGTCATAGGAAGGTTCTAGACATGGTGAAGTTTTGATATATACATGATCTATGGATGGGTCTATGGACCATAGAAAGTCCTATGATACGTAGCCTAGAGTTCCTACGAAGAATGTGGGACTTAAAGGAATTTTGACCTTGGGTGCTACGTAAGGGACCTACAAGTCGTAGAAAGGTCTTCAAACCGTAGACCTTGGCCATGGAATTTTTCAGAAAACAAGTGCCAGAAGTCCGTCTATGATTGATCAATACGGTCCATAAGGTTTATACGGATCGTACATAATGTCCATAGAAGTGGTTCGATAGTTTTTAAGTAGAATTAGTTTAGTATTTTCCAAACCTTTCAAAGTCGAAACCCGACTTTTTCACACTAAATTAAGGGTTTAAACAACACCATTCGACCCTAACACCCCAATAATCATTCCCAAGACATAGAACAAGGGTCCAAGAGTAGAAAGCTAGGGTTTTCAAGTGTTTGTCAAGTTTCTTCAAGAAATTTGTTCTTCTAGGTATGTAAGGCTATACATAGTGTTGGACTAAGTTCATCATCACTCCCTACATCTAAATTCAGTCACTAAAGAGATAAATCTAGGGTTCTTCCCAAAGTTCCATGAGTTTCCACATTTGGTTATGTTCTTTTTTTGAGTTCATATTCTTGAGAATTGTGATAATGCTACTTTATACATTTTATATTTTGAGTTCTTATTCATGGTTTATATAATCATGTGAACCGTAGTTATTGAGTTTTGTTGAAAGCTTTTGTATAAATATTCTTATGCATTGACTTTCACAATTTAAAGTGAGTCCAAGTAGAAGCTTTAAATTATCTGTTGGGTTAAAAATGTATTATTTTATACTTAGAAAGAAAGTACTATTTCAAGAAAAACATATATAAATTTCAGAAGCATTTCAGACAGATAAAGTAAAGTTCAGTTACCCGTCAAAGAGGGACTTGTGAGTATCAATTCAACCTAGAGAGTACTGTTATATGAGCATATATATTAATATTTTGGGAGTGATATTGCGCACCGATTTGGGTAAGAGTTCACATGACTCAAACCCTATAAACTACGTGTGTCACGACCCGACTTCCTAAGTCATGATGGAACCTACTATAACAGACCAATAAGTAAGCCAACCCATACTCAGAATGACAAGGAATGAGTAAAAAGGTTGAACTAACTAGAAAATAACACTAACAGTTAGAAACGAAAGAGATGAAGCAAACAAAAATACTATACACAATAGAAACCGTCTAAGAACCTGGAAGTCACAGGTCTAGAGTTGTCTAATATGAACAAATACGAATCCCAAAAGTGGACCACAACAAGCCATCTCAAAGGAAAAAGACTAGCTTGCATGTATATAGAAGGACACAGGCTCATCAAGGACGCGAAGTGCTCACCCACATCTCCGATATCCAAAAGTTGCAAAAGATGGCATGAACAATCACCGCTAGTAGCTGGTACTACGACCTGTATTACGAAAAAGATGCAGAGTGTAGCATGAATACCAAAACAAAGATACTGAGTAGACATGATAAGCCAACTGAGAAAGAAAGGTAAAAACAATAAGAAAATATAAAATCTAGACACAAAAATAGGTCCAAGCAGATAAGAAAGAAATCAAACGAGCATACTGATAGTAAATATAAGTATATCTAAACTAAACCAAATTGGACCCCCGTAAGCCCAGAAGATACAATCGTGCACAAGTTAAAATAAAATCCAAATGGACCCTATAAGCCTGACAAGTACACGAAATAACTAAGACTAAAAGAGTGAAGTGCCTTAATCCAGCTTCAATAAATGTACTACAATCGATGAACCCCATGTGATGGCCTCTAACTAGAGGTGACGACCTCTAACTAGAGGTGACGACCTCAAACCGAAAAGCATCAACCTCAGATCGGGAAGAACAACTTGAATCATCAACATCATCCTCAGACCGGAGTTAATGGACTCGATTCATAAACATCAGCGTCAAACAAGAAATAATCATAGTGTCCAATCAACTCCCAACCGAGCTAGCAAGAGTGATAAAGGGGCGTGTCGACCCAGAAAAGGATTCCAATGTATGGCATAAGTCATCGTGGAATGACGTCTACCCACAAGCATCAATAGAGGTCTCCAAGACTAGGGCAATCCAATCCCAAGTCACCGCAAAAGCTCACAAAACCTCCTGTAATGCATCAAAGAAATAGCTAGGGAGATAAGATAGAAAGTCTACAGAGTTGAGAAATTGTCTAAGCTAAGACTCATACTACTAGACTCAAGTCTGCTATTCTAGTCTACAAGGATCTAGTTCGACCAAAATGACGCCCAAGGCGATTACAAGGCTATAAGGCTCATGAGTCTAAAACAACACTAGTCTATCTTAGATTAAGTTTAATCATGCTACAAATAACAACTAACAACACAAGTAATTCATAACAGCATGCGATGACACAAATAAAACCCAAACTATCATGGTACTATCCCGGAAATAGTGGCGATCAATCCTAAAAAATAGTTTCTAACAAGGAAAGCAAGAATTAATAAGTACCCTCCACCAATTTGCACTAATCGTCATGAATTTACGTATTTAAGCTCAATCTAATAAGAAATGAAATCATAGCCTACTTGTAGGCCGACCGTGCGCGCTCCTAATCACAATGTCAATCTTTTCCCTTCCGAATGGCCTCCGAACGCTGCCACTCTATCAAAATAGGATCATAACGTTAGTGCGATCGTTTACACACTAAAACCACTTAAAACAAAAATCGACCAATTTTGGAGTCAAACAGAAATCGTGGGATCTGCACGAGAATTTTCAGAATAAACTCCATCAAGAGTTCCTAAATTATTCCTTAAACCTTTGCTCCAAATTTGAAACACAATTCGAGGCCCCAATAAGTGAACAATGAAACATGCAAAGAGTTCACAAATTAAGCACCAAAAAGAGGAGGGACAGAAGCTTTAACATGAAATTCACCTCGAACAAAGTTCCTCAACACAGTTCGCTCACTTTACTACATAGCTTCGACAATTACAGATGTGTGGGACTTTGAATAACCTCAATCTGAGTTGAAACGAGGGATAAATTATCTTTTGAAAATAAGAACTAAAGCTGCAAATTCTCTATATAAATATCATAAATCTAGTAGCTAAAATTCTATTTGGGTCGCTAAAAGTCTAATTTCTGGTTGTTAAAAGACTGCACTAGATATCAGCACTTCAGCTGGTTTTCTTAAACTCTGAATTCTCCGATGGTGTGCCAGGGATTAATTCAGAACTCTGTGCACGCAAATGAGATATGCAATCCTACCAAATTTAATATTCTAGACTCAACGGAGCAGTCGAAGTTCCTATACGAGATCATCTCGGCAAATATTGGTTCCCACCCCAAACTCCATTTTAAGCCAAAATCCACAAGGGGGCTCAGAATTAGCCCCGAAGCCTCATGGTCATTCTAGACCAAACTAAACATTTTGAAGCTAACTACATTGACAGAATTCTTATCCGACCTAATTTACACAGAATGTTGACTAAAGTTAAACATAGGCCTTAAATTTGAAAGTCAATATGCCTAATTGCACAGACTCACACTAAAAGCCTCGGGATTCATGCTCGATATACTACTAGCCTAAAATCACCCTTCCGGGGCTGATGAAATTGTTAGAATTAGATTATGAGGTCATCTTCTTGAAATTTTGATAAAAATGACTGTTTAAGGTTCAAAAGCTCCAAAACTTGAAAACTCCCACAGTAACCAAACGAACAACTAGGTGACCGAGCTGTCGATCCCAGTAAGTCATAAATGCTTGGGGTCGCTATAGGAATGCTTTAAACGACCAACAAGAGGCATTAGCACAAAAATGACATGGAGGTCATTAAAACATCCACTACTAAAAAGGACTTTTGTCAGCAAAAGAAAGAGTCAAGAAGTAATTGAAAGCTCAAACAAGCCAGGAAACTGCTCATATTATCATGCTCGTTCTCCTGGGTAACCTCCTCAACTGGACAATGCCTTCAACTAAACCACTGGAATGACTATCAAACGCAATTGTCACATATCTCTAGCAAGAATGGCAGCTGCATCCTCTACAAAGGTTAGACAGTCATCCAACTCTCTTACATCATACCCAAGCACATGAGACTCATCAAGACATACCGGTGAAATTTCGAAACATGAAAGACCGGGTGAATATCAGAGAACATCGGAGGTAAAGCTAACTCATATGCAACCTCTCCAGCTGTCCGGAGGACCCAAAAGGTCCAATAAACCTAGGTCTAAGCTTCCCTCGATTTCCAAATCTCATCACGCCCTTCATGGGTGACACACGAGAAAGACTCTATCACCAACTGAGAAACACAAAGGCCGCTGCCTATGATCAGCGTAACTTTTGTGCCTATTCTAAGTTGTCTGACGTATGTCCTGAATCACCCTCACCCGCTCCAAAGCCTCCTAAATCAAGTCTGTATCTAGACTCAAACCAACCAACCAAAGAGCGACAACGCCTACAATATAATGCCTTAAATAGGGCCATCAAAATGGTAGAATGGCAGTTTTTATTGTATGCAAACTCTACCAAAGGCAAGAATTGATCCCTTTGTACTCGAAACTCCAAAACTCAAGCCCCTAACATGTCCTCAAGAACCTATATAGTATGCTCCGACTAGCCATCAGTCTATGGGTGGATGGCTTTACTAAGGTAAATACGAGTGCCCAACTCCTCCTGAAAAGTCCTCCAAAAGCTAGAAGTGAACTGAGCACCCTGGTCTAATATAATAGAGAATGACACCCCATGAAGATGGACCACATATCGAATGTAAATACAGGCCAACCTCTCGGTGTTGAATGAAAACTGGACAGGGAGAAAGTGTGATGACTTGGTCATCGATCAAAGATGACCCAAATGCTATGAACACCTCTAGAAATCCAAAGCAACCATGCCACAAAGTCCAAAGTGATACGATCCCACTTCTACTCTAGAATGGGTAATCTCTAAAACTCAGCACCATGTCTAAGTGCTCGGCCTTCACCTACTGACAACTCAGGCAACGAGACATATTTTTGCAATATCTCCCATTCTTCCACCCCAGCAGTAATGCTACCTCAAGTCACAATATATTTTTGCAGTGCACGAATTGATAGAGTATCTAGAATCATGGGCCTCGTGAAGTATCCGCTTGACCCCTAATTCTCAGAACACATATGTAGCCCGTAAACCTCAAAACCCCATCTGAATCTAAGGTTGCCTGACCGGCATCACTGACTAATACACGATATCCTCAAAATGATTGCTATGGATCTGATCTAGTAGAGAGGGCTGAACTTCTACAAAAGCTAAAACACGCCTAAAATCTGAAACATCCAACAGAACCATTTGATTAGCTGAAGACTGAATATCCAAAGCTAAAGGTTTCTCCACGATATATAGAAAGGCTAGACTGCTCATACTCAGTACCTTGCGGCTCAAGGCATCCACTACTAGATTCACCTTTCCCGGATGATAGAGAATAGAGATGTCATAGTCCTTCAGAAGCTCAATCCACTAACTCTACCTCAAATTAAGGTCCCTCTGGCTCATGATGTACTGAAGACTCATGTGGTCAGTGTAAATCTCACAACGAACTACATACAAGTAGTGCCTCTAGATCTTAAGCGCAAAAACTACCGCTTCCAACTCCATGTCATGAGTGGTAGTTGTGCGAGGTAGCCTTTGTTGCCTCAACGGATAAGATATAATCCAATTTTGCTGCATTAATACACAACCTAAACCAATTTTGGATGAGTCACAATAGACAGTAAAGCCCCCGCCCTCAATTGCAAGAGTCAATATCAGAGTGGTAGTTAGCAACTCCTTGAGCTCCCAGAAGCTCAACTCATACTCCTCAAACCACTCAAAAGGAACATCAAGGTGAGTCAACTGGGTCAAAGGTATTATTTCACGACCCAGGGGTACCCCCTAGATGTAACATGGCGTATAGAACCCCGAAGGACTCCATACAAGACACTTAGCTCTCGTAACATAAGAAATAGAACAATAAGAGTAAAACAATAGTCCAAATCTAAATCATTTTATAAAAGTAAAGCGAAAGTCTAATATCATGTCTCATCATAGCCATCTAATACAATAGAATGAAATTGGATCTAGCTTATACATCATGTCCAAAATTGAAATACAAGAAAGAAACTATAACAATAACTCTGTCCTCGAACCATGAGGACTCACCAAAGCTTGGGAATATCTCAAGTCAACCTCTAGCCATGAAAACCGTAAACCTGACTGTCGGACCCTAGATTTGGGAAAAATGTAGGCAAGAGTATGCATTATTTCAAAACAATGTACCAAGTATGATAGCCATGCATAAAACATTTAAAACATGATAAAGGGGACATTTCACTTCATGACATGCAATTGACCAACCTAAACATGATATAAAAGCCTTATAAAACATAAGTCATAAAATCATGGTCAATGCATGCTAACTTCATCTTTAAAGCCTTTGAACACATGTGAGATACTTCTTGAAGTAACCTTAGTTCATTATTACTTGTAGGGAAATTAGCCTTAACCGACATGAGACCATGTGAGCTATAACATGATCACCCGGTGTCTCCCACACCGAAAAGGGGTTGTTCTACATGCCTAAGGTAGAACCATGAACATATAGCTTAAGTGGATCCACTAGCTAATCAACCTATGGGGGCACATAGTTTATTGGATAAGGAGTTTGCTATTAGAAACCCGGCCTCTACTACAGGGGAGCTTCAATCTCATGAGGTTACTTTGGAAACCCGACCTCTACTATGGGAGAGCTTCCATCTCACTTCCAATATCCACTTGGTGCTAAGCATTAATTCCCACGGAATAGTCATTTCTTACTTGACTTCATTACTTATGAAAAGGTGCCCTTGGACAACCAATCCAAACTGGTTCATTATGATAGCTCTTACTCTTGATTGATTTAGGTGAGAAAGCCTTTCGACCTAAGAATCCTTTCTATGTGAGAAAACCTTTCATATCATGCTAGTTATGTGTTTATGAGAATGTCCTTTCAACAACACAACAACAACATCAGCATTGGTACTTTACTCTCAAAGCACCCTTACAACATTAGCATAAATCTCATAATCAATGCATAAGTCCATAATTTACCTCTTGAGATCAAAACTCACTTTCAATCATAAACTCTTAGAAAACATGGGTTAGATATGGATTTCATCATAAATTCATGTAAAGATTGCCATACATGCTTAATTTCATAAAACACTATCTTTCAAAATCCCTCTTCATATGATTCACAACTTGAAATCATAGATCATAATTGAATCATTTAAATCAATAATGATAAGAACCCATGCTAATTGAAGAAAACCCTAACTCAATTGGAGAATTCTACCATTTGAAATAGAGAATTTGGGAACTCCATGGATGAAAGGAATCCATGGATGAAAACTATCATACCTTAACTCCAAATGCTAGCCTTCAATGGAGGAATTGAGACCTTGATTTGAAACACTAGGTTGAATCTTCTCCATCTTCTTTAAGTCTCTAGAGAGAGAATATTTGAGAGGAGTTTTGGAATTCTTTTGGGTTCTTAGAAAAATGACTTAGGTTAGGGGAAATTTGAGAGTAGAATTCTTATATAGGCCTTTAGATTAAGGGTAAAACTTCATAGTTTAGGATTGAAGTAAATATGAAAAGATTTTTAAGACCCCAACTTAAAATCTGTAGACCCTCATGCTGGAGCTCGCCGAAGGGTACTTGGCGACTCGCCAAGTGAGCCCTTGGCTCGCCTAAATTTACAGTAGCTCACTCCTAAGAAGTAGACCAATAGGCGATGTGGGAGGGGCTTTGGCGAGGCACCGAATGGATTGGCGAGCCCAACCTGGCTCGCTCAATTTTAAAGAATACTTACCATTAGGGATCAAGCCAAAAGGCGAGGAGATCCCACTTGGTGGATCACCAAGTCGACTCGGCGGATCGCCTAGTCGACTACAAGGTGAGTACTTTTCCTTTTTTCTAAATCCGGGTGTTACATTTTCTCCCCCTTGGGATCATTCATCCTTGAATGAGATTCAAACTGGTTCTAAAAGAGTAGGAGAGGAATTAACAACACAACCTACAATTCAATGCATAAAACCGAGGAGGAACTATCGACTGCAAGCTAGGACGTCCTCAAAACATCATAAGAGGGGTGAAACTAACTCTATCAGCCCATCATGCATGCAATGCAGTAGTCAAGGAGGGAATGTCAAATCCAAGCTAAACATACTCGATGCATCGTGAGGAAGTAGGAACTACATCTAGCAACCCAATATTCACGAAATCACAAAATTACTCATTTTCAAGGAGGAACTACCTTCTCCAAGCTAAAAGCATGCTCAACACAATCTCATGGAGCCTCTATGCAATTTACTCTCAAAAAGAATATCTAAAACATGTTCATCAATTCACCTCATGAAGTCTATAGGCAACTCATACTCAATGCACAAACAACATGAGGAAACTAAGCATATAAACTCATTTTCTTTCAAAACACAAGTTTTCATGAACATGCATAACATAAGGAAATCATAGAAAGAACATAAAAACTCATGACTCCCAAAACAAGAACAACTCAAGAGGAACTCTTTACCTCAAGAAAGAATAGGAGTAGAAGGAAAAAGATGAGGATATCAAGTAATCATATCAGCCTCTGCCTCCCATGTAGCACCCTCAACTAATTGATTCCTCTACAAAACCTTTACGGAAGTTACTTCCTTGTTTCTCACCTTCTTAACTTGCCGGTCTAGAATCTCAACCGGAAATTCTTCATAAGAAAGACTTTCATCAACTCCCAACCCTTCTAGGAGAACTATGGATGTCGGATCACCAACACATTTTTTCAACATAGAGACATGAAAAACCTGATGCAGTGATGCCAACTCACTTGATGAATCTAACTCATAAGCAACCTTACCAACACGTCTAAAAATTTGATATGGGCCTACATACCAGGGACTAAGCTTCCCTTTCTTACCAAACCTCATTACACCCTTCATATGTGAAATCTTCAAGTAAACCCAATCCTGAACATCAAACTCAAGATCACTTCTTCTCACATCGGCATATGACTTTTGCCAACTTTGAGCCATTTTTAACCTCTCTCTAATAATTCAAACTTTCTTTATGGCCTTATGTACTAATTCGGGACCTATTAGGGAAACTTCACCCACCTCAAACCAATCTATGGGAGATCTACACCTCCTACCATATTGGGCCTCAAATGGAGCCATATCAATACTCGAGTGATATCTATTATTATAAGCAAACTCAATCAATGGCAAATGGTCATCCCAATTACCCTTAAAATTAATCACACAAGCTCTCAACAAATCTTCCAAAGTCTTAATAGTACGCTCCGCTTCCCCATCGGTTTGGGGATGAAAGGTCGTACTAAGCTTAACCTTAGTGCCAAGACCCTTTTGGAATGACTTCCAAAATTGAGAAGTGAATTGGGTACCACGATCGGAAATAATGGATAAGGGAACTCCATGCAACCTTACCATTTCTCTCAAGTATAACTTGGCATAGTCCTCCGCCGAATATGAAACCTTGACGGGAAGGAAATGAGCCGATTTCATCATCCAATCTACTATCACCCAAATAGAGTCATGTTGTCACCGAGTGCGAGGCAAACCAATAATAAAGTCCATATTTAAGTCTTCTCACTTCCAAGTAGGAATGGTAATATCTTGGGATAAACCTCCCAGTTTCTAATGCTCAACCTTTACTTGTCGGCAATTTGGACATTTAGCCACAAATCCCATAATATCTTTCTTCATCCCATTCCACTAATAGACTTCCCGTAAATCACGGTACATCTTGATGGCTCCCTAGTGAATGGAATACCGCGAACTATGGGGTTTAGCCTAGATATGTTCCCTCAAATCATCAATATTTGGAACACACAAACGACCTTAGTATCTAAGTACCCCATCTCCCCCTTGGGAGAAAGCCTCGACGGATATCTTAAGCACCGCCTCTTTCAATTCTACCAATATTGGATCAAGAACTTGTTTAGCTTTCACATCGGCTATAAAAAACCATTCAGACCCATTGTGAACCATAACACCACCCTTGGTGGATTCCACCAATTGAACACCTAATCGAGTCAATCTATGAACATCTCGAACCAACTCTTTCTTTTCTTCTTCAATATGAGTAACACTACCCATAGATAACTGACTAAGAGCATCCACTACCACATTAGCTTTACCGGGGTGATAAAGAACACTCATGTCGTAATCTTTCAATAACTTAAGTCACCTTCTTTGGCGAAGATTCAAATAATTTTGATTGAACACATATTGCAAACTCTTGTGGTTGGTAAACACATCTACATGCACACCATACAAATAATGCCTCCAAATCTTTAAGGCAAAAACAACAGCCGCTAATTCAAGGTCATGGGTAGGATAATTCTTTTCATGAACTTTAAGTTGCCTTGAGGAATAGGCAATCAGTTTCCCATTTTGAATAAGCATACAACTAACCTAATTCTTGAGGCATCACAATAAACCACAAAACCATTCGTCCCTTCCGGTAAGGTCAACACCGGAGCGGAAGTAAGTCTATCTTTCAACTCTTGAAAACTCTTTTCTCACATCTCGGTCCATACGAACTTAGCCTTCTTTTGAGTCAAAGCCGTCAAAGCAGAGGCAATACAAGAAAATCCCTCAACAAACCTTCTATAATAACCGGCCAAACTCAAGAAACTTCTAATATCTGAAGGAATTAGAGGTCTAGGCCAACTTTTGACCGCATCAGTCTTCTTAGGATCTACCTCAATACCCTTACTCGAGACAATATGACCAAGGAAAGCTACGGATCTCAACCAAATTTCACATTTGCTAAACTTTGCAAAAAGTTGTTGGTCCTTAAGAACTTGCAACACGATTCTCAAATAATCCATATGTTCATTCTCACTCCTTGAGTAGATCAAAATATCATCAATAAATATGATCACAAACATGTCTAGGTATTGCCTAAACACTCTATTCATGAAGTCCATAAACGTTACCGGAGCATTAGTCAAACCAAACGACATTACTAGGAACTTATAATGACCATACCGAGTTCAAAAAGCCATCTTTGGAATGTCATTTTCTCTCACCCTCAATTGGTGATAGCCGCATCGAAGATCAATCTTAGAAATAACTTGCCCCTTGAAGTTGATCAAATAAATCATCTATCCTTGGAAGAGGATACTTATTCTTAATAGTCACCTTGTTCAACTGACGATAGTCTATACACATACGAAGAGAACCATCCTTCTTCCTAACGAACAAAATCGGAGCGCCCCATGGAGAGATACTCGGTCGGATGAAACCCTTGTCTAACAGACCCTTCAATTGTTCTTTCAACTCCTTAAGTTCTGCCGAAGCCATATGGTAAGGAGGAATAGAGATAGGTTGCGTATCTGGGAAAAGGTCAATACCGAAGTCTATTTCTCGCTCGAGAATAATACCGGGTAAGTCATCTGGAAACACTACCGGAAACTCATTTACAACGGGGACCGACTCAAGAGAAGGGGTTTCAGAATCAACATCCCTCACCCTAACTAGATGGTAAATGCAACCCTTCGAAATCATCTTTCTGGCTTTAAGACAAGAGACAATTTGACCCTTAGGCATAGAATTTCCCCCCTTCCATTCTAGAATAGGCTCATTTGGAAATTGAAACTTGACTACATGAGTTCTACAATCAATAGAAGCATAACATGAGTGCAGCTAATCCATACCTAAGATAACATTAAAATCTAACATATCAAGCTCTACCAAGTCAACAAGAGTAACTCTATGGGACAAGGAAATGGGACATTTTCTATAGACCCTCTTAGCCACCACAGAATCACAAATAGGAGTAGAGACAGAAAAAGGTTCTAACAACACATCAGGGAGCACATCAAATCTCATAGCCAGATATGGCGTCACAAAAGACAAAGTAGCACCGGGATCAAGTAAAGCATATACGTCTGGTTGAAAAACTTTTAACATACGGGTGACCACATCTAGAGAACTCTCTTGTTCACCTCAGGTTTGAAGTTCATAGAAACGGTTTTGCTTAGGAGCATTGGAACCTGGACCACTAGGAGTAGCTTGCTTGCCCTCTCTCCCTTTAGCCGTAATCATCGGGCAATCTCTTATTTTGTGACCACTTTTTCCACAACCATAACAAACATCCGTGCCCGCTAGACACATACCATCGTGCTTCCTTCCACACTTAGTACAAGTAGACCTAGACAATGAAGATCCACTACCATTACCTCCTTGAGGCTTAGGGTTAGACACCCTATCTTGGTTGAACTTTGGAGGAGCATTAGAGAAATCTCCGCTGGAAAATTTTTGTCAAAATCTAGGACGACCTTGCCTATCGGACCTTGCATGAGAGAAATTACCATCACCGGTCTTTGCCTTTTTACCTCTCTAGAATTTTCCTTATGTTTTTTCTCCTCAATTTGTTGTGCACGTACCATGACACGAGAGAAATCCATGTCATGAATGAGCATGGCGGTTTGGCACTCTTTAACCATTGTTTCGAACACCCCCAAAACGAACTTACTCATTCTAGCCCTTGAATTTGCAAACATTATGGAGGATATTTTGATAATTGAGTGAACTTTACTCCCTCACACTCATACTCCCTTGCCGGAGGTTAATGAACTCGAGCACCTTGGCTTCCCTCATCTCTAAGGGAAAGAACCTATCAAGAAAAAGCAGATTTAAACTTCTCCCAATCAATAGGACCCGCATCTTCCGGTCTCCCTTCTTACGATTGATTATACCATATTTGAGCCACTCCTTTTAGTTTATAAGCGGCCAAATCTGCTTTTTCTACCAGCGTAACTCCCATGATCATCAACACTTTATAGACCTCATCGATAAACTCTTAAGGATCTTCCTCAACTTTGGAACCATGAAACTCTGGAGAGTACATCCTTGTAAACTCCCTCACTCTTGAAGTCGTCGTACCCACATTTGGGTTCATAGGGACTGCAACCTCCCTATTTGCTTGGGCCATCACCGCTTGAGCCAACACTTGGAAAGCAGTCCTAAACTCTACATTAGACACTTGTTCGGCCAAAGGATCGACTGAAACTTGAGGAGCTTGTGGAGGAACTTCTTGTTCCTCATTCTCCCTCACATTCTTTCTAGCATAATCTCTTCAGGTAGCCATGTCCTAAATAACATAGGATAAGGATTAGGAGAGATACTTTATAGAGTTAGACTCTATCACACGACTTTAGAGTAATAAAATAAGTGGAGTGTCCTAATCATCTTGTAGCCTCTCATTCATATATTTGGGGTGCTTCACACTTATAAATAAGACTCTACTAGACGTGGCTTATGAGACATCCTAGGACCATTCTAAACCTTATGCTCTGAGTACCAAGTTTTTCACGACCCAGGGGTACCCCCTAGATGTAACATGGCGTATAGAACCCCGAAGGACTCCATACAAGCCACTTAGCTCTCATAATATAAAATATAGATCAATAAGAGTAAAACAATAGTCCAAGTCTAAATCATTTTATAAAAGTAAATTAGAAGTCTAAACTCATGTCTCATCATAGCCATCTAATACAATAGAATTAAAATTGGGCCTAGCCCATAAATCATCTTCAAAAGTGAAATACAAGAAAGAAACAAAAACTATAACTCCGTCCTCGAACCATTAGGACTCACCAAAGCTTGGGAATATCTCAAGTCAACCTCTAGCCACGAAAACTAGAAACCTGATAGTCGGACCCTACATTTGGGGAAAATGTAGGCAAGAGTATGCATTAGTACCAAACAATGTACCAAGAATGATAGTTGTAACACCCCGGAAATTAGTAGGCTAAAACTAGAGCTAACGTGAGGGTTAACGTCAAGGAGAATTGGCAAGGGCCAAGGAAAGGGGACAAGGTTGCCCAAGCTTGCCAGGGAACTGCTAACCATGCCACGAGGGTCTTCACAACCCGTGGTGGCCACCACGCCCCGTTATGCCACTCGTAGTGGTGAGGCAGTAGCCTCCCAAAACCTGCCAAAAATCAGCCCCTCTTCACGAGCCACTTCACGGCTCGTGGTGAAGACCGCGTCTAGTGAGATGGCTCGTGGAGGGGAGTTGGATGTGTGAGGGTGAAAAAGGAAGTGGCAAGAACACTTTAAGAGTGAAGTGTTTATGATTATGATGTAGTTGTTGTATTGTTGAAAAGATATTCTCACATACACACCTATGCATGAATATGATATGATGTTAAGTTCTTCTCACAATATGAATATTTTAAGGTTGAAAGGCTTTCTCACCTATTTGAATCTATATGTAGACATGGACGGTGAAAGGTTATTCTCACGCATGATCTAAGAGCTATCCTACGAATTATGTTGGATTGAGTGTCGAGACATTCTTCCAAGAATATGAATTTAAGTCAAGACTTAATATGTACTCCGTGGGAATTAATGCTTAGCACCGAGTGGATATTGTATATGAGATGGAAGCTTTTACACTAGTTGAGTTCGGCTTCCAATGGGATCCTTTTACACTAGTTGAGTCTGGGTTCCGAAAGTATGTCTCATGAGATGGAGACCTTCTATGCTAGTTGAGTCCGGGTTTCTAGTAGCAATCTCCTTATCCCATAAACTATGTGCCCCCATAGGTTATTTAGCTAATGGATCCACCTAAGCTAAAAGTATGGTTCTACCTTAGGCAAGTAGAACACCCATTTTTGTTGTGGGTAACACCGGGGGATCATGTATAGCTCACATGGTCTCATGTCGGTTAAGGCTTATTCCCACAATAAGAATAAGAATATGAATTATGAACTATGGTTACTCAATAAGCTTAGTATATGATTTTCAAAGGCTTTTAAGATGATGATGGTTATGTTGGCTATGTGTTATGACTTATGCTCCCTAAACTCTCAAATCATGTTTAAATTGATAAATTGCATACTTTCAAATGAAATGTCCCTTTTAGCATGTTTTCAATGTTTTTGTGCATGGCTATCATACTTAGTGCATTTTTGTACTAACGCCTACTTTTTCTATATTTTTCCCAAGTGTAGGGTCTCGTTCTCGAGGTGATCATTCTAGTGACTAGTGCTTGGACATGACTATCTTCTGAGCTTGTTGGTGAGTCCTCATGGTTCGAGGATGGCTATTTCTCATGTTGTAGTTTCGTTTTATGTATTTCCATTTTTGGGCATGTTGTATGGGCTAGGCCCTATTTCATTCTAGCATTGTAATAGATGGCTATGTTGAGACTTAGTGTCTAGACTTCCGCTCTTCTTTTATGAAAATTTTGGACTTGAAATGTGTTTTACTCTTATTGTTCTATTGATTATGTTATGCTATGCTAAGTGGCTTGTATGCAGTCCTTCAGGGTTCTATACGCAATGTTACATTTAGGGGGTACCCCTGGGTCGTGACAAACTTGGTAATCATAGCACAAGGTTTAGAATGATTTTAGGATTATGTCTCATAAACCACGTCTAGTAGAGTCTTGTTCATGAGTATGAAGCGCGCCACATTTATGAATGAGAAGCTACAAGATGCTTAGGAAATTCCACTTCTTTCATTACTCTTAAGTCGTGCCATAGAGTTTAACTCTGTCAGATGGAGGCATAATCTATATGGAGGCATAATCTATATGGGGTGCATGTCGATGTGTCTACCAATCACAAGAGCTTACAATATGTGTTTAGTCAAAAGAATTTGAATCTTCGCAAAAGAAGGTGGCTTGAATTATTGAAAGATTATGACATGAGTGTTCTTTACCACCCCGGCAAGGCCAATGTGGTAGTGGATGCTCTTTGTAGATTTTCTATGAGAAGTGTTGCTCATGTATATGATGATAAGAAAGAGTTGGTTCGGGATGTTCATAGGTGAGCCCGGTTAGGTGTTCAATTAGTGGATTCCACCAAGGGTGGTGTCATGGTTCACAATGGGTCCAAATCATCTTTTGTGACGGATGTGAAATCTAAGCAAGGCCTTGATCCTATTTTGGTAGAATTGAAAGAGGCGGTACTTAAGAAATCCGTTGAGGCTTTCTCCCAAGGGGGTAATGGTGTACTTAGATACCAAGGTTGTTTATGTGTTCCTAATGTTGATGACTTGAGAGAGCAAATCTTATCGGAGGCTCATAGTTCTCGGTATTCTATTCACCTGGGAGCCACCAAGATGTACCGTGACTTGCGGGAGGTCTATTGGTGGAATGGGATGAAGAATTATATCGCGGAGTGTGTGGGTAAGTTCCCTAATTTTCAACAACTTAAGGTGAGCATCAAAGACCGGGAGGCTTGTCCCAAGATATAGGTATCCCCACTTGGAACTAGGAAGAGATAAATATGGATTTTATTGTGGGTTTGCCTCGCACCCGGAGAAAATTATTCTATATGGGTTATTGTAGATCGAATGACCAAATCAGCTCACTTTATTCCCATCAAGGTTTCCTATTCGGCGGAGGAATATTCCAAGTTGTACATAAGAGAAATGGTGAAGTTTCATGGAGTGCCTTCATCCATTATTTCCGATAGTGGCCCTCAATTCACTTCTCACTTTTGGAAATCCTTTCAAAAGGGTCTAGGCACCAAGGTTAAGCTTAGTTCAATTTTTCATCCCCAAACCGATGGGAAAGCGAAGCGCACCATCCAAACTTTGGAGGATATGTTAAGGGCATGTGTGATTGACTTTAAGGGTAATTGGGATGACTATTTGCCATTGGTAGAGTTTGCCTACAAAAATAGTTATCACTCAAGTATTGGTATGGCTCCATTTGAGGCCTTGTATGGTAGGAGGTGTAGATCTCCTATAGGTTGGTTCGAGGTGGGGGAAATTGCTTTGATAGGCCCCGAATTGGTTCTAAAGGCCATGGAGAAAGTCTGACTCATTAGAGAGAGATTGAGAATGGCTCAAAGCCGGCAAAAGTCTTATGCCGATGTGAGGAGAAGGGAATTAGAATTTGAGGTTAATGATTGAGTCTATTTGAAAATCTCACCCATGAAGGGTGTGAGGCGATTTGGAAAGAAGGGAAAACTTAGTCCCCGGTATGTAAGCCCATACCAAATTTTGAGGCGTATTGATAAAGTTGCCTATGAGTTAGATTTGCCAAGTGAGTTGGCTTCGGTGCATCCGGTGTTTCATGTTTCCATGCTCAAGAAGTGTGTTGGAGATCAGGCATCCATTATCCCCTTAGAAGGGTTGGGGGTTGATGAAAGGCTTTCATATGAGAAAGTTCCGGTAGAGATTCTAGACCGGCAAGTTAAGAGGTTGAGAAATAAGGAAATAACTTCCGTGAAGGTTTTGTGGAGGAATCATCTAGTTGAGGGTGCTACTTGGGAGGCCGAGGCCGATATGAAGTCCCGCTATCCTCATCTTTTTCCTTTTACTCCTACCCTAGCTTGAGGTAAGTAGTTCCTCTTGAGTTTTCCTTGTTTTGGGAGATATGTGTGTTATATGTGCTTTCCATGATTTCCCTATGTTATGCATGTTCTTGATAAATTCACGTTTAGTAAGAAAATGAGTTTTTATGATTAATTTCCCTCATGTTGATGTGCATTAAGTAAGAGTTGCCTAAATGCTTCATGAGATGAATTGTTGAACATGCTTTAGTTGTGTTTTTTTAAAGTATATTACATAAGGAATCCATGAGATGGTGTTGATCATGCTTTTAGTTGGAGAAGGTAGTTCCTCCTATGAATATGAGATATGTTGAGTTTTCATGCATAATGGGTTGTTAGATGAAGTTCCTACTTCCTTGTGATGCATTAGTATGTTGGAGATGGAGTTGAAGTTTCCTCCTTTGAATTGTGCATTATTTTAATGTTGCATGTATGATGGGCTGCTAGTCTTGAGTCTTTATTTCCATAAGGTGTCTAGATCGTCATTCGAGGACGAATGTTCCCAAACGGGAGATATTGTAACACCCCGGAAATTAGTATGCTAAAACTAGAGCTAACGTGAGGGTTAACGTCAAAGAGAATGGGCAAGGGCCAAGGCAAGGGGCAAAGGCTTCCCAAGCTTTACAGCGCACTGCCCACCATGCCACGAGGGTCTTCACGACCCATGGTTGCCACCACACCCCATGGTGCCACTCGTGATAGTGAGGCAGTAGCCTCCCCAAACCTGCCAAAAATCAACCCCTCTTCATGAGCCACTTCACGGCTCGTGGTAAAGACCACGGCTCGTCGGAAGGCTTGTGGAGGGGAGATGGATGTCTGAGGGTGAAAAAGCAAGTGGAAAGCCACTGCCTCAAGGCCCACAAGAGGGACCACGGCTCGTGGAGCCCCTCATAAAGGTGCCTTGGGCTTGTGGGCTAAAGGCACTTGTTGCCTAGCCACTGCCTCAAGTCCACGAAGGGGACCACGGCTCGTGGTCATGACCACGGCTCGTGGAGCCCAACGTGGTGCCTAGGAAGCCCACTTAAAGTGGGGGTTAATTTGGGAAATTCCTTTTTAAGTTGGTATTAAGTGAGGTCATTTTTCCTTAGGTTTATACACCTATATAAGTGATTTTAACCCTTTAAACTCACTATTCACCTCATTATTTCCCAAAACCCAAATCTAATCCCCAAACTCCATCCTCTCCAAATATTCTCTCTCTAGAACTTGAAGAAGAAGGAAATTGGAGCTAGGGTTCAAAGAGCAAGGTTTTTCACTCAAATTCATTGGGCATTGTTGTTAAGGTATGGTAGTCCTTCATCCATGGATAGTCTTCATCCATGGAGTCCCTTCAAAATCCCAATTTAAAAGATAGAAATCCCCAAAGGTTAGGGTTTAATTCCAAATCATGGGTTCCTTTCAAAATCATTTCTAATGATTGAATTATGATATATTATGTATGAATTGATGATTTACGATTGTTTTTATGTTGTATCCCCAAGAAACCATGAAATCCTCATATTTCCCAATTATGATCTTGTGATGTGGGTTTGTTGGTGAAAGAAGAATGTTCTGAAATTATGCATGTAGTAATTGGGTTACTTGAATTATGATGATATCCATGTCTAATGTAGTGAATTCTAGATGTGTTGAATTGATATGAGCTTTGACCCTTGAAAGGGAAAAATATGATAATATGTATGTTTTATGAAGTTTATATATATGTTGTAAGAACACTTTGAGAGTGAAGTGTTTATGATTATGATGTAGTTGTTGTATTGTTGAAAGGATATTCTCACATACACACCTATGCATGAATATGATATGATGTTAAGTTCTTCTCACAATATGAATATTCTAAGGTTGAAAGGCCATCTCACCTATTTGAATCTATATGTAGACATGGACGGTGAAAGGTTATTCTCATGCATGATCTAAGAGCTATCCTATGAATTATGTTAGATTGAGTGTCAAGACATTCTTCGAAGAATATGAATTTAAGTCAAGACTTAATATGTACTCCGTGGGAATTAATGCTTAGCACCGAGTGGATATTGTATATGAGATGGAAGCTTTTACACTAGTTGAGTCCGGCTTCCAATGGAATCCTTTTACACTAGTTGAGTCCGGGTTTCCAAAGTATGTCTCATGAGATGGAGACCTTCTACGCTAGTTGAGTACGGATGTCTAGTAGCAATCTCATTATCCCATAAAGTATGTTCCCCCATAGGTTATTTAGCTAAAGGATCCACCTAAGCTAAAAGTATGGTTCTACCTTAGGTAAGTAGAACACCCCTTTTCGGTGTGGGTAACACCAGGGGATCATGTATAGCTCACATGGTCTCATGTCGGTTAAGACTTATTCCCACAATAAGAATAATAATATGAATTATGAACTATGGTTACTCAATAAGCTTAGTATATGATTTTCAAAGGCTTTTAAGATGCTGATGGTTATGTTGGCTATGTGTAATGACTTATGCTCCTTAAACTCTCAAATCATGTTTAAATTGATAAATTGCATACTTTCAAATGAAATGTCCCTTTTAGCATGTTTTCAAAATTTTTGTGTATGGCTATCATACTTAGTGCATTTTTGTACTAACGCCTACTTTTCCTAAATTTTTCCCAAATGTAGGGTCCGGTTATCGAGGTGATCATTCTAGTGGCTAGTGCTTGGACTTGACTATCTTCCGAGCTTGTTGGTGAGTCCTCATGGTTTGAGGATGGCTATTTCTCATGTTGTAGTTTTGTTTCATGTATTTCCCTTTTTGGACATGTTTTATGGGCTAGGCCCTATTTCATTCTCACATTGTAATAGATGGCTATGTTGAGACTTAGTATCTAGACATTTGCTTTCCTTTTATGAAAATTTTAGACTTGAAATGTGTTTTACTCTTATTGTTCTATTGATTATGTTATGATATGCTAAGTGGCTTGTATGGAGTCCTTCGGGGTTCTATACGCCATGTTACATCTAGGGAGTACCCCTGGGTCGTGACAATAGCCATGCATAAAACATTTAAAACATGCTAAAGGGGACCTTTCACTTCATGACATGCAATTGAACAAGCTAAACATGATATAAAAGCCTTATAAAACATAAGTCATAAAATCATGGTCAATGCAAGCTAACTTCATCTTTAAAGCCTTTGAATACATGTGAGATACTTATTGAAGTAACCTTAGTTCATTATTACTTGTGGGAAAATTAGACTTAACCGACCTGAGACCATGTGAGCTATAACATGATCACCCGGTGTCTTCCACACCGAAAAGGGGTTGTTTTACTTGCCTAAGGTAGAACCATGAACATCTGGCTTAAGTGGATCCACTAGCGAATCAACCAATAGGGGCACATAGTTTATGGGATAAGGAGATTGCTACTAGAAACCCGGCCTCTACTACGGGAGAGCTTCCATCTAATGAGATTACTTTGGAAACCCGGCCTCTACTATGGGAGAGCTTTCTTCTCACTTTCAATATCCACTCGGTGCTAAGCATAAATTCCCACAGAATAGTCATTTCTTACTTGACTTCATTAATCATGAAAAGGTGCCCTTGGACAACCAATCCAAACTAGTTCATTAGGATAGCTCTTACTCTTGATTCATTTACGTGAGAAAGCCTTTCGACCTATGAATCCTTTCTATGTGAGAAAACCTTTCAGATCATGCTAGTTATGTGTTTATGAGAATGTCCTTTCAACAACACAACAACAACATCATAATTGGTACTTTACTCACAAAGCACCCTTACAACTTTAGCATAAATCTCATAATCAATGCATAAGTCCATAATTTACCTCTTGAGGTCAAAACCCACTTTCAATCATAAACTCTTAGAAAACATGGGTTAGATATGTATTTCATCATAAATTCATGTAAAGCATGCAATTCATGCTTTATTTCATAAAACACTTGCTTTATACTCAAAATCCCTCATCATATGATTCACAACTTGAAAACATAGGGATTACATACATAGGGGAATTGATCATAAAAGCATTGAAAATCATCAATTCATGCATAGAAGATCATAATTCAATCATTTAAATCAATAATGATAATAACCCATGCTAATTGAAGAAAACCCTAACTCAGTTGGGGAATTCTACCATTTGAAATAGAGAATTTGGCAACTCCATGGATGTAAGGAATCTATGGATGAAAACTATCATACCTTAACTCCAAATGCTAGCCTTCAATGGAGGAAT
Source organism: Solanum etuberosum (assembly GCA_029582245.1). Lineage (NCBI taxonomy): Eukaryota > Viridiplantae > Streptophyta > Magnoliopsida > Solanales > Solanaceae > Solanum > Solanum etuberosum. Next base: position 120,507 of record JAJONR010031782.1, read on the forward strand.
TGATCCCTTGACTTGAAACCCTAGGTTGAATCTTCTCCTTCTTCTTCAAGTTTCTAGAGAGAGAATATTTGAGAGGAGTTTTGGAATTCTTAGAAAAATGACTTAAGTTGGGGTAAATTTGAGAGTAGAATGCTTATATAGGCCTTTAGATTAAGGGTAAAACGACGTAGTTTAGGACTGAAGTAAATATGACCTTTAAGACCCCAACTTAAAATTTGCAGACCCTCACGCTGGAGCTTGCCGAAGGGCACTTGGCGACTCGCCAAGTGAGCCGTCGGCTCACCTAAATTTACAGTAGCTCACTCCTAAAAAGCAGACCACTAGGTGATGGGGGAGGGGCTTTGGCGAGGCACCGACTGGATTGGCGAGCCCGACCTGTCTCACCCAATTTTATAGAATGCTTGCCATTAGGGATCAATCCAAAAGGCGAGGAGATCCCACTTGGTGGATAGCCAAGTCGGCTCGGCGGATCGCCTAGTCGACTACAAGGTGAGTAGTTTTCCTTTTTTCTAAATCTGGGGTGTTACATACTGCAATAGTGTCGAAACCCTCCACAAAGTGTTTGTAATAGCCTGCTAATCCAATGAAGCTCCGAACCTCAATAACCAAATTGGGCCTACCCCAATCACGAATATCCTCAATCTTCATTTGATCTACCATGATTAAATCCTTGGACACAACATGCCCTATGAATGCTACAGACTCAAGCCACAACTCACACTGTGAGAACTTAGTATAAAGCGGCTGATCTCTCAAAGTCTGGAGCACAATCGTCAAATGCTGCTCATGATCACTCCTGCTTCGTGAGTATATCAGAATGTCATCTATGAACACAGTAATGAACAAATCAAGATACGACATGAATACCCACATCATCAACTCCATGATGGTTGTAGGGGCATTGATCAACCCAAAAGATATCACCAGGAACTCGTAGTGGCACTATTGAGTCCTAAATGTGATCTTAGGAATGTTTGTTTCCCTAATCCTTAACTGATGGTAACCAGATCTCAGAACAATGTTTGAACACATTGTCTCACCCTGAAGCTAGTCAAACAGATTGTCAATCCTAGGCATGGGGTAACAGTTCTTCACCGTCATATTATCCATCTACCTATAATTAATACACAAGACCATTGTACCATCCTTCTTCTTAAAAAAAAAGGAGTTCCCCAAGGTAATAAACTAGGCCTGATTAATCCCTTACCCGAAAGATCCTAAAGTTTAACACTGAGCTCCTTGATCACTGTAAGAGCCATCCCATATCACGGAATAGAAATAGGCCGAGTACCCGACTTAGCTCAATAGGGAAATCAATATCACGCACTGGGGTAGGTAATAAATGCTCAACTACACCTTATCCAATACTAGGTATAGGCGATCGTAATCTAGTATAAAACCCAAAAAAGTATTGGGGTCGAACCCACAGGGAGATGTACAAGTTCGAATTCAATTACGAAGTTATAAATGTGGTCTAATCTGTTATAGGAATAGAAATTATCGAATTCATTTAGATAACTCAAAGCGGTTGACACTAATGTCAGATGGGGGAATTTGGTTTGTTAATTAACAACTACAATAATTATGAAGACAGGGGAATCAATAAGTAGAGAGGAATTCTTGAGGATGTGCTCGATTATACACAAATTTTGCTATATGGGTAATTGGAGTTTACTAACAATTGCTGAACTTCAGTGAGTAGGCTAGACTATGGATACAATAGCTTTCTCTCGAACAACTATTACGATTCAAGCGAGTTCTCTCGAGCCTCGACAAGCATAACACTAAAAGTAGCCTAATACCTCAATTTATCCACTCTCTCGCGCTAGATAGGTAGGATCGAGTTAAGATTCACTCTCTCGCGCTAGATAGGTAGGATCGAGTTAAGATTCACTCTCTCGAGCTGAACCCACAACAACCCAATCACTACAATCACCAATCAATAACCTTAGTTCTAAAACCTCTTTCTCAAGCAAGCCCAGAACACTAAGCTAGATTTGCATTTGCAACTACAATTCATAGATTAATACATAGCTATCAATTAAACCCACTTCAAATCAGTAAACAACAATATCCATAAGCTAATTAAAGCATATAATCACATGATCAAACCCTAAGAATTGGAGTTTTGGCCACACATCATAAAAAGGAAGAAATGATTACCAATTATGTTGTCCATGAACTGGGTAATGGTTCCCAAATCTCTACAATGCTTCAAATCAACTTAATTCAAAAAACCCAATTGAAAATTCCTCAAAACCTAGTAAAACAAAGTCTCCAACCAAAGCTCTAAGTTCTACAATGGAGAAATTACGCAGGAAAATTCGACTCTAGACTAGGAGGAATCAACTCCCTTAAAACTGCATTTTAAAATTTAATTTATAGTTTTCCAAATCTTGGCCTTCAGGACCACTAGGCAAAGTAAGTCGAGCATCGCCCACCAATTCAGGGACGCGCCCATTGCTCCATTCCATCACCGGTTTGCCTTGGCTCTTTATCCTCAGGGTTCTATGACTTTAGGCGATCAGGATCGAGGTCGTCGATCCGATCGGCGGTACGCCGATTGTCCATTTCCATCGCCAAGTAGGTTTTTCCCCAGGGCTGGCATGCTGGAACTTTTGGTGAGCTAAAGGGCCACTCGGCGGCTCGCTGAGTGGTCTTGGCGATCACCAGGATTGCCTTTCTTTAACTTCTTCAGCGTTTTTTGCTCCTTTTTGCCTGGTGATGTCCTTGCCTTGCTCCTTAGCCTTCATTGCTACAAATCAACACTTTAACATCAGTTTAGAGCATAAATTAGGTATTGAGGATCATAAAACTATGAAAACAAAGCCCTAAATGAGTCGAAATCTCAGACTCATCAACACCCCCCAACTTAAACTTTTGCTTGTCCTCAAGTAAAATGCAAGATCAATCAGTTCAATAAAGATGTCTACAAACAGTGCTACTCAAGACTCAATACAAATGCACACAAGAGGTTCAAATTTCGCATGCAATGTTCAATTGTGCACTCTAAGTTTCAAATTGTGACTAACCATCATCAAATAGACTCAAGCTCACAATGCTTGCTTCAAATACAAGTTCAAGCTCAACAAAAGCATCCAAATGTCGTCACACCAAAGATGATTCCATGCTCACACACAATTCATCAACAATTTGTAATCTCGGAATCAAATACAACTCTCACACTCCCAAAGATGAACACATGCATGACTATACCCATATGCTTGCCCTTATTTTCCAATCAACACTATTTTCAGCTCGCTCAAGATCAAAAAGGTCTTTCAAGGCTTGTAATGGGGACGAGTGTAAAGGTATGTCATTTTGGTTTAGTGGCGTTTACCTTTATTAATTATGGCCTGTAATTCACTTTTTCTCCGTCTCTTTCACACTTCTATGATGTTCACAATCCAACCTATTACTCATTTAAGCATGACTCATTGGATACCCCATTTCTTTTGCTTCTTTCACAAACTTTATTCCACAACTCTTCTCTTTTTTAATTTTTTTCCATTTTCACCTTTTTCTTTTCTTTCTCTCTTTTTTTTTACATGGAGGGGTTCCATCTTTTTCAAACAATCCATCAAAAGGGGGGATTTTTTTACACTTCTTGACTTTCTTCCTTTTTCACCACACCCCCAACTTAGTCTTTTGGCCTAAGTTAGCTATTCAAATGAACCAATACTTCATGAAGGTTAGAGGTGATGGGATAAAGAGGTCAAAGTTGCTCAAGTTTCTTCCAAAGAAAAGGATAGGCTCAAAGGGTGCCAAGCTAGGTTAAAACTTTTCACAAGGTGGCCACAAAGAGGTATCACATCAATTTTTGGTTCACTCTTCACAAAATTTGCCTAAGATCATTTCAATCGCTCGCTTCAATCAATGAATTGGACAAATGGGGAAAGTTTTAGGTATCATCAAGCACATAGTTCAAGACAACCTCACCACACATGGCATTCGACACAATCATCAAACAAGACTCTACAATTTTCAGCTAGCGTGCAACGATCATCACAAGAGATCAACTCAACAACTGGCTAGTCACAACGAGATGTTAGGAGTTCACATATGACCTATGTAACTCAATTTGCCTCATCGTAGCTGCACACTTATATCGTTCAATTGATAGCACTATTCAAGTCATCGGTACTAACCACAACTGACACTCGAAATTGCAAAAGAACAGCCACTTCAAAACACACAAGAGGTTGCAATTTTAAAATCGGTTCAAAACCATTTGCAATTCAAAACAAGAGACACACAATAGATCAAAGCCATATATATATATATATATGAACACAAAATGTAATCCAACATTCACATAACAACAATGGAAAACATCCACATAAAAGCCCAAAAAAGGTAGGTATAGAAATACCTCACCCAACTACACCTCAACAATTACTAGGTGTAGGCGATCGTAATCTAGTATAAGACCCAACAAAGAGTTGGGGTCAAACCCACAGGGAGCGGTACAAGTTGGAATTCAATTACAAAGTTATAAATATGGTCTAATCGGTTATATGAATAGAAATTATGGAATTCATTTAGATAAATCAAAGGGGTTGACACTAATGTTAGATGGGGGAATTTGGTTTGTTAATTAACAACTACAACAATTACGAAAATAGGGAAATCAATAAGTAGAGAGAAATTCTTGGGGATGTGATCGATTATAGGCTAATTTCTCTATATGGGTAATTGGAGTTTACTAACAATTATTGAACTTTAGTGAGTAGGCTAGACTATGGATGTAATAGATATCTCTCGAACAACTATTACAATTCAAGCGAGTTCTCTCGAACCTCGACAAGCATAACACTAAAAGTAGCCTAATACCTCAATTTATCCACTCTCTCGAGCTAGATAGGTAGGATCGAGTTAAGATTCACTCTCTCGAGCTGAACCCACAACAACCCAATCACTACAATCGCCAATCAATAACCTTAGTTCTAAAACCTCTTTCTCAAGCAAGCCCAGAACACTAAGCTAGATTTGTATTTGCAACTACAATTCATCGATTAATACACTGCTATTAATTAAACCCACTTCAAATCAGCATTTAAATCAGTAAACAACAATACCCATAAGCTAATTAAAGCATATAATCACATGATCACACCCCAAGAATTGGGTTTTAGCCACACATCATAAAAAGGAAGAAACGATTACCAATTATGTTATCCATGAACTTGGTAATGGTTCCCAAATCTCTACAATGCTTCAAATACACTTAATTAAAAAAGCCCAATTGAAAATTCCTCAAAACCTAGTAAAACAAAGTCTACAACCAAAGCTCTAAGTTCTACAATGGAGAAATTACTCAGGAAAATTCAACTCTAGACTAGGTAGGACTCAACTCCCTTAAAACTGCATTTTAAAATTCAATTTATAGTTTCCAAAAAATTTGGCCTTCAGGACCACTAGGCGAAGTAAGTCGAGCATCGCCAACCAAGTCGGTGATGCGCCCATTGCTCCATTCCATCGCCGGTTTGCCTTGGCTCTTTATCGTCAGGGTTTTGTGACTTTAGGCGATCAGGATCGAGGTCGCCGATCCATTCGACGGTACGCCGACGGTCCATTTCCATCGCCAATTAGGTTTTTCCCCAGGGATGGCATGCTGGAACTTTTGGCGAGCTAAATATCCACTCGACAGCTCAACGAGTGGTCTTGGCGATCACCAGGAATCCCTTTCTTCAACTTCTTTATCTTTCTTCGCTCTTTTTTTCCCGGTAATGTCCTTGCCTTGCTCCTTAGCCTTCATACTGCAAATCAACATTTTAGCATCAGTTTAGAGCATAAATTAGGCATTAAGGACAATAAAACTATGAAAACAAAGCCCTAAATGAGTCAAAATCTCAAAATCATCAGTATGCCAGGTAGATCAGTAGGAAACACATTTACAAATTATGAACAGCTGTAAAAGACTCAAGGGGAGGCACCTCCCTACTCACATCTAACACATTATCCAAATAAGACAAACACCCTCTAGCCACTAGCCTCCGAGCTCGAACAAAGAATATAATTCAAACAGGTGTCCAACTAATGGTGCACTGCCACACTACCGAGGGAATACTAGGCATGGCTAAAGTAAAGGTCTTAGAGAAACAATCTAAAACCGCATGGTAGGGGGATAACTAGCCAATGACTAGAATCAGGTTGAAACAAGCATATCTGGCAATATAAGGTTAGCCCGGGTGTCACGCCCCTTGATAGTAACTAAGTAAGATCGAAACAACTGATCAACTACTAAATACTCACCCACAGTGGTCGACATACGCAACGGTGCTGTCATAGTCTCTAAACTCATACCCATACAAGAAGCATAATATATAGACACATAAGAATAGGTAGAGCCTGGATCAAATAAAGCCAAGGTTGGCTGATGGCATAAAAGAATCATGCATGTGATCACATCGTCTAATGCCTCACCATCCGCCATCACTAGAGATTCATAGAAATGACCTTATTTGCCTCTACCCTGGCCATCAGTCCTACCACCTAGCCTACCTCATGGGGAACCACCACGTATACCTTTCTGTCCATCATAACTATCCTGACCTTGACCCCAACTCTTACCTGGAGGTGCTGCTGGTGAAGTTGCTAAAGCTAGTGGAGTTGCATGTGGAGCAGCAGAAATATGCCTATGCATGGGACAATCTATGGACCTATGTTTAAGCTCCCCACACTCAAAGAAATCCATAGATGATCGACTCCTAAAAGAGCGGCCGCCACATCCTGAAGCACAAGACTGGGACTCGTGACTCTAACTAGTGCCAACCTTACTCCGATTGTATTGTTCATCCTATAAAGATTGTAATGAGACAAAAACAAGTTGGCTAGGCTAGCCCTGCTAAAACCGCAACCAAGGCCTATCATATGAGTCCCTATGCCTGGAACAGGACCTTCTATAGCTACCCTCATGTCTAACTCTCTTGTCACAACCCCCTTGGGCCTCATAATGGAGTTGCTCAATTATGCGGGCGTGGTAAACAACATCATAAAAGGAACGGCCCGCAGACACTATAGATCGAGTCTCAATCCATAACTGAAGTCTCAACCCTAAAATAAAGCATCAAACTCTCTCCTTCTCAGTAGGAAGAATCATTGTAGCATGCTAGGAGAGCTCGTGAAACCTCACCTCATACTCTCACACAGTCATAGAGCCCTACTCCTATCAGGAGAAGTGATCCAAGAGGTGATCTCTAACAGTGCGGGGGATTAATCTAGCCAAGAAGGCCTCAGAAAACATAATCCAGGTGATCGGAGGAGACACAACTGACCTGGTCTCAATGAAAGTATGACCCTACTGCCTCACTGGCCCATCTAGCTGATAAGTAGTGAAGTCAGCTCATCTCGACTCCATAAACCCCAAAGTATACAATCGCTCATGGAAAGTAGTCAGAAACTCGTGGGACTCCTCACCTACAGCCCCTGAAAACCTCGTAGATGAAATCCTAAGGAATACTATGAGCATCTTCTGCTCCTCTAAAGGCATATCTCAGGCTGCAATCACGGGCTACGTATCCCTAGATGGTACTTAGGCCTGAGGTACCTCTACTACATGTTGATCCTCTTGACCTGGTGTTGGTACTGGCGCCGGTACTAGTGTTGGTGCTAATGTTGGGGTCTGTTACATGCCACCCAGCACCGTCAGAGGCTGAGCAATGTCTTCCTGAAGATCTGAAGCCATTGCCGACAGGAGTTGTGGTTGAGTTGGTCTCAACCACACTGACTTATCTAGAACACGAGCAATTAGAGTTTGGCTACTGGCTCTGGACACTACTCTTTATTTGGGGTGGTGTTACACCCTCATCAGGAAGGAGAATTGTACCCCTACCCCAAGCCGCTATGCGGCGTGTACAAGCCATACTACGAAAAAAGTGAAATAATTGAGATTTCAAGAAACCAATAATAGACATGGTGCACAAAAGTGATGCAAAAGAGAAGAATTCCTAACGACACCCTATAGCCTCCCAAAGATAGGATTTGGATTTCTTCACACCGGTCTCTAGGACTCTACTAGGTATTAGCTCTGTACTAGGTAGACCGGTGAACATGCGGCTCTGATACCAACTTATCACAACTTGACATCTCGAGTAATGATCACACCTACTATAATCCACCAGTAGGTAAGTTAACTCGTACCGAGAACGACATCTAATGAGTATAGGGGTAGAACTAACTAGAAAATAACACTAACATTAAGAAGAGATAGAAACAAAGCAAACAAGAAAATTATATACAATAGAACCCACCTTTAAACTGGAATTCATGAGTATATAAATATGAACAAATACAAGTTCCAAAAATGGACTAAAACATGTCGTCTCAAAGGCAAAGGACTAGCTAACATATATAGAAGGACACAGGATGATCCAGGATACCAAGTGTTCACCCTCAACTACAATATCCAGAAGCAACAAAAGATGGCACGAATGATCATTGTTGGTAGCTTCTTTTATGACCTGCATCAAGAAAAAGATGCAGAGTGTAGCATGAGTACCAAAATAAAGGTACTCAGTAGACATCATAGGTCGACTGAGCAAGAAAGGTAAAGGCAATAAGAAATGATTGAATCAAGACACAAATAGAGGTCCAAGCGGATATGAAAGAAAGTACACGAGCATACCAAAAGTAAATCTATGTATAACTAAACTAAACCTAACGGAGTCCCCATAAACCTTAAAGGTACACTCATGCACAAGTTTAATTAAAACCCAAATAGACCCTCATAAGCCTGATAAGTACAAAGAATAGCTAAGACTACAAAAGTGAAGTGCCTCAATCTAGCTCCAATAAATGTACTCTTGGCCTCGAACTTCATGTGATGGCCTCAAACCGTAAATCACCATTCTCAAACATGGAATAAGATCTAAAACCGTCAACAACAACCTTGGACTGGAGACAACAGCCTTAAACTAGAAACATCGATCTCGAACCAAAAATAATCATTATGTCCAGTCAACTCTGAGCCCAGCTAGTAAAAGTGAAAAGGGGGTGTAACGACTCCGGAGAGGATTCCAATATCTGGAGTAAGTCTTATCGAATGACATCTAACCACAAGCATAAATAGAGGACTCCAAGCCCAAGGCAATCAATCCTAAGTAACCACGAAAGCACACCAAACCTACGGTAATACATCAGAGCTGCAGAGTTAGGGAGAGAAGACAAAAAGTCTATAAAGCTAAGAAATTGCCTAAGCCAATCTCATATTATCATACTCAAGTCTGCTATTCCAGTCTACAAGGATCTAGTTCGTTTGAAAAAAAGTCGGAGGTGATAACAAGGCTATAAGGCTCGTGAGTCTAGGAAAACACTAGTCTATCATAGACTAAGGCCAAACATGCTCCAAATAACAAGAAACAACGCAAGTAATTCACAACAACATGTGACAACAGACATAAAACCCCCAACTACCATGGTACTACCCCCAAAAGAATATTGATCAATCCTAAAACATGGTTTCTAAGAAGGAAAGCAAGAATAACTAGTACCCGCCTTCAATTCACACTAATCATCATGAATTTATACATTCAGGCTCAATCAAATTAGAAAGGAAGCCCTAGCCTACCTGTAAGCCGACCGCGCGTGCTCCAAATTACAATGTCAGAGCTTTTCCCTTCTGAATGACCTTTGAACCCTGCCACACTATAAAAAAAATAGGATCACAACGTCAGTACGGTCGTTTAGACACCAAAACACTTAAAATGGAAATGGACCAATTTTGGAGTCAAATAGAAATTGTGGAACCCATTGTGAAATTTCTTGAATTGACTCCGTCAAAAGGTACTAAACTATGCCCCAAATTTGTGTTCCAAAATTGACCACAATCTGAGGCCCGAATCAGCGAACAACAACACATGTAAAGAGTTCACAAATTAAGCACGAAAAAGAGGAGGGACAACAGCTTTAACACAAAATTCATCTCGAACGGAGGTTTCTCAACACAGTACAATAATTCTAACACATACCCTCACAATTACTGATGTATGGAACATTGAATCACCTCAATCAGAGTTGAAACGAGGGAGAAATCGCCTTTGAAAAAAGAGAAGTAAAGCTGCAAATTCCCTATATAAATAGCACAAATCTGGTCGCTAAAAGTCTAATTTCTTATCGTTCAAAGCCTGCACCAGGTCTCAGCACTTCAGCTTGTTTGTTTAAACTCTGAATTCTCTAATAGGGTGCTCGGGATTCATTCAGAACCCCGTGCATGCAAACAAGATATACAACCCTACCAAATTCAAAATTCAAGATCCAATGGAGAAGTCCAAATTCCTATATGAGATCAACTCGGTAAAAAAGTGGGTCCCACCCTTAAACTCTATTTTAAGCCAAAATCCACAAGGAGGGCTCAGAATCGGCCCAAAAGACTTAGGATCCAAATGAAGGGTCATTCTAGATCAAACACAACATTTCAGAGCAAACCTGCTGAGAGAATTCTCATCCAAGCTCGTTTACTCACAATGTTGGCTAATGTCAAACTTAAGCCTTAACTTGATAGTGAAAATGCCAATCCCACAGACTAGCACTATAAGCCTCGGGAGTCATGCTGACCATGCTATTAGCCTAAAATGACCCTTCTAGAGTTGATGGAATTATCAAAATAGGATTCTAAGGTCTTCTTCTTAACTATTTCATAAAAATGACCGATTAAGGTTCAAAAGCTCCAAAACACATAAACTCACACAAAAACTAAATTAACAACCAAGTGACCAAACTATCAGTTCCTGCAAGTCATAAATAACTTGGGGTCATTATAGTAACACTGTAAATGACGAACAGGAGGCATAAACACAAAAATGACTTGGAGGTCATTACAACATGGCAAGTGTAGGATATGATCGTATTGACATTTGGATTACTTCTCACTACTTTTGAGAAGGCCTATTAGATAGATCCACAAATTAAAGTCATGTCATATAGTCTGTTAAGGTATACAATGGCTCTCGCAATATGGCTATAACGGTGTATTATCCCGAGGCTCATAGTGATAGTTGTCGGTTAGAAAAACTCCCAGTAAAGTAAAAGTAAAGTATTTATATATTCATACATTTCAGTATTTACTATTATTGTACCCTTATAGCTAGATTTTAAATGGTATTCATCATGATCCATGTTGTACTTCAGTTGAGTTACTTTCAATCCTCCAATATAGTATATCTTTCATCAAACTTATTGCATACCGTGCATTCCATGTATTGATGTCATTCGACGAGCATCATTTTATGATGCAGATACAGGTATTCAGGATCATCAACAGGCACTTCATTCAGATCACATCATCTTTCCGTCAGCTTTTGGTGAGACTTCCTTACCTTCGGAAAGCTCCAGTTTATTTCTTAGTAGTAATAGTGTTTTGAGATGTCTTGTGTCTTGTCTTGACACGTATACTCAAATATTAGAGGCTTCATAGATAGGTAGAGTTAGAGACCCAATACTCGTTTGTAGACGTTTTGCTAAACATTACTATAATATTCAATAATTTCAATAGTTTTAGATTCAGTATCTGTTTAAAGTACTTTCCACAGTCTTTGATTCTTGTTTATGCTTTAGTTAGTCTTCGACTAAGTATTCACCTAGGACAAGGGGTCTCTTGGGGACCAACAACGGTTTCCGAGTTTCAGCCATGTCTAGGGTATAGTCTCGAGGCGTGACAGTTTCTTTATTCGTGGGTTGAGATAGTCACTGCAGATTCAGACTGAGTCTTTGGCTTCAACGAGCCACTCCTTCTTGGGTGTAGTTGACCATGCCTACACTATGAAGGAGCTCCATCATGAGGACCATAGGGCAGCTACAAGAGGGCTCGATATCAGGGTAGCTACAATGGGTTCCATTCAAGAGGCAGGTGCTCATATGATAGACACCAACAGTGGTTTCACCAAAGTCAGTCTAGCTGGATTTTTTAAGCCTCACTTCAGGCTTTAGAGGGTCATCGGTACAGCTAGAGTGATGTTGGTATGGGTCAGAGTATATTGGGTTTAAATTCGAGTGCTCCAGGTAAGGGGGGCCATTACTTTGCAGGAAAATCTTCACAGGGTTTCTATGAATGTGGGGAGCTTGATCAGTAGTACAAGGACTGTCCCTAGTGAGTGATGATGGCACCTGCCCCCACATCTAGCTAGACTCGTTGTAGTGGTAGCACCTCCAGCTAGAGGCAGTGCCCAGGGTAAGCACCGGCCTGACAATGATTAAGGAGCACGTGGTGGACCCCGAGGATAAAGGTCTGGTGGTAGGGTTGATGCTCATTGTATAGGCAAAAATTTCCATTATATGCCTCTCCAGCGAGGGTGGAGGCTAAGGCATCAGACGTTTTTATCACATGTATGATTCTTACATGCCATCAGCCCACCTCGACTTTATTTTATTCAGGCGCTACCCTTTTGTATGTATCTGTGTATTATTCTACCCTTTAAAGTATGAGTTTGGAACCTGTGATAGTGCCATTGTGTGATTTTACCCTGGTGCATGAGTCTTTAGTAGTTGATTAGGTGTTTCGATCTTTTTTGGTGACTATCCAAGGGTGTGACACCCAGTCAAACCTTACATTATTTGATCTATTGTATTTTGATATGATTCTAGGCATGGACTATTTATCCCCTTACAGTGTGGTGTTGGATTTTTTTTCTAAGACTTTTACCCTACACATGCCCAATATTCCTTTGGTAATGTGGCAGGGGTCTTATATTCGGACGGCGGTTGGGATTATCTCTTTTATTCTCGCTCTAAGATTAATGGCCAGTGTGTGTCTAGCTTATGGGATGTGAGTAGGGATGGTCCTTCTATTGATTAATTACATGTTGTTCGTGAGTTGTGGATATTTTACCTACTAACTTACCGAGCATTCCCCCTGAGTATGATATTAACTTTTCTATTGACCTTTAGGCGCTTAGTCATCCTATATTTATTCTGCCTTACTGTATGGCCCCCATAAAGCTTAAAGAGCTTAGTGTTCAACTTTAGGATATCATGGGTAAGGGATTCATTCAGCATAAATGCAAGCTTGACCTCTAGAGATTGATTTCTTTAAGATATTTTTATATGAAAAGACCTCTGGAGGTCTGATTTTTCTTATTTATTATAATTTATATTTTTTACAATCTGACCTATAGAGGTCTGATTTTTAAACAAAAAATAATTTTGAGGAATATAATTTTTTTCTTTAAAAAATCAATAAAAGAATGCCTAGGGTATGTTAGAAAATCAGGTGAGTGAATTTATTTAATTTAGGATGGAGTAAAATATAGGATCAGTAATAAAATAGCACGAAGAATTTATATAATTTTAATGCAGTGTTAACAATTAGTGAAGTGATATGTCTGAAGCAAAATGTAAGCAGAAGGGTATTTCTAACAAAATAGAAGAATATAATGTATATTTAGACCTTTTGTAATGATGTAGGTCCAATTTCGAATATGATGTTGACCAATCAGAAGATGAAGTGGTGAGGATAATTACTCTATAGGGGAAGAATAAAATGCAGAAGATGAAGATGAAACTAATGTTCAACTCATTAAAACTGTCAGGCCTACTTTTCAGAGTGAGTTCCAACAGGAAATTCATGAAGTGTCCAGCCAACAAGGTTTATCTCCTAGAGGGAGGAAACAAGTGAATCAGACCACCAAACAGGCCTCCAACTCTACATCTGCTACCTCTAGCAGACCCATCACCAGGTCCAGGAGTAGATGTTTTAATGATTAAGTCTCTTTGTTGGAATGCTAGAAGCATCAACACCCAAGGTTCCCTGGAAAGGCTCCAAAATATCAAGAAATTACATAATCTATCTATGAATGCAATTCTTGAACCTTTTGCTGATAATTCCCATCTTAACGGCTACAAAATTCAGCTACAAATGGATTATGCAGCTTATAATCCGAATGGCAAGATTTGGTTATTTTGGAATAAGGAAATAGACTGCACAATTGTGGAAGCTGATGATCAGAACATTACTAGTGTTTTACAGCATGTTGAGTGTAAAGAAAATTTTCTGATGTCCATCATTTATGCTAAATGCAAGGATTATCTCAGAAGACCATTATGGGATAGACTCCTTCATTTTTCAAATATGAATCTACCTTGGTGTACTATTGGAGACTTCAATGTGATTACTTCTATTGAAGAAAAGCAAGGGGGCAGACCTTATAATATGAATAAGAGTTTTGAGTTTATAAGCACCATTGAGGCCTGTGGCTTATTGGATATTGGGTATAGTGGACAACATTTTACCTGGTGCAATCAGAGAGCTAAAGATAGTAGAGTATGGAAGAGACTTGACAGAGCCATGGTTAATGATAATTGACTAGAAAAAATGCCCCAAACAACTATCTCTCATCTTCCATCTGTGGGGTCAGATCACTGTCCACTCCTTATGGAGGTGGCTCCAAGACCTGAACACTTTATTAAGTACTTTAAATTCCTTCATTGTTGGATTGAACATGAAAATTTCCTTGACACTGTCAAAGCATGTTGGGATAAGGAAGTGACTGGAACTCCTATGTGGTCTTTACATCAAAAAAAGAAGAGATTATCCTCTACACTTAGCATCTGGTCCAAAAGAGAATATGGTGATATTTTTGCTACTGTTAAAGAATTTGAAGAAAAGGTTAGAGTGGCTGAAGCTGAGGTGATCAGTAACAATTCAGAGAACAATAGAACTGCTCTTCATCACATCAATGCTGATTACATCAGATTTATGAAGCTGGAAGCATCTATCCTCAAACAAAAAACTCAGTTACAATGGTTCAACGAGGGTGACACTAATTCCAAATACTTCCATGCAATTATGAGGGGTAGGAGGAGGAAGCTGTTCATTCATACAATTTGTACTGATAATGATGACTGGGTACAGGGGGATGAGAATATTGCTAAAGCTGCTTGTGATTATTATCAACATCTATTCACTGGGCATACAGGCAAGATCAATACTGACAGTTTTCATCACATCCCCAGAATGGTGACTGAAGAACAAAATCAAAACCTTCAAAGTATGCGTCATATGGAGGAATTGAAGCAGGTGATATTTTCCATGAACCCCAACTCTGCTCCAGGCCCGGATGGATATGGAGGAAAGTTTTTTCAGAGCTGCTGGGATATAATCAGTATGGATCTTCTAGCTGCTGTCCAACAATTCTTCTGTGGTCAGGATATTCCTAAATATTTTTCTCATGCATGCTTGGTCCTTTTGCCAAAAGTAGAACACCCCAGCAGATTTTCTGAATTCAGGCCCATCAGTTTGAGTAATTTCACCAACAAAATCATCTCCAAGTTGTTGGCCACCAGGCTTACTCATATCTTACCTTCTCTTATTTTTGAAAACCAAGCTGGTTTTGTCAAAGGCAGGAGTATTTCTGAAAACATTATGCTGGCACAGGAGATTACTCATGGTATTAGAAAACCTAATGAAGGGGGTAATGTGGTGATTAAACTTGACATGTCGAAGGCTTATGATCGTGTGTCGTGGGCATTTACTTGCATGGTAATGAGACAAATGGGCTTTGGCGAGATCTTTATTGACATGGTTTGGAGAATTATGAGTAATAACTGGTATTCTATTATTGTGAATGGAACCAGACATGGATTCTTTCACTCCACAAGAGGTCTGAAGCAAGGTGATCCCCTCTCTCCGGCCTTGTTTATATTAGGGGCTGAACTTCTATCAAGAATGCTGAACATTCTCCACCAACATCACAACTACCGGGGATTTCAAATGGCAAGGAGGGGTCCTCAAATTAATCACTTGAGTTTTGCAGATGATATGATCATATTCACTTCTGGAAATAGGCTTTCGTTACAAGTAATCATGAACACTCTGGCGATATATGAACAAGTTTCTGATCAACTCATCAACCAAGATAAAAGTTTCTTTATGGCCCATACTACCACTCCTCAGGACATCATTGACGGGATAAAGGAGGTTACTGGTTATACACAAAAAGAGAGCCCTATCACATATCTTGGTTGCCCTCTTTTTATAGGAGGACAACGAATCATTTATTACTCTGATCTGGTGGCAAAAGTGGAAAAGAAAATCAGTGGATGGCAGTCTAGAATTCTCAGTTTTGGAGGAAGAGTTACCCTGATTAATCATGTACTTCAGTCGATCCCCATCCACATTATGGCTGCAGTTTCACCCCCCAAAACCACGATCAAATATATCAACATGATGATTGTTGATTTCTTTTGGGGATGGGACAAAGAGAGGAAGAAATACCATTGGGCTTCTTGGGAAACTCTTAGCCTCCCGTGTGCTGAAGGTGGAATAGGAGTGATACGTCTCAATGATATTTGCACTTCTTTACAATTTAAACAATGGTGGTCATTCCGGACTAAGAACTCACTGTGGAGCCAATTTCTTAAAGCAAAATACTGCCAAAGATCAAACCCCGTGGGCAAAAAATTTGATACAGGTCAATCCCTCATTTGGAAATATATGATGAGAAACAAAGATAAGGTTGAAGCTCAAATCAAATGGCGAATCAAATCCGGCTCATGTATGTTTTGGTGGGATAATTGGCTAGAAGAAGGGCCTTTGGTGCATCTTTGTAATAGCATCACTAGCCTCAACAACATCAAAGTATCTCAATTCTTAGTGAATGGCCAATGGAATAAGTCCATGGTGAGAAGACATACTCCTCCTCTCCTCGTCCCCAAGATCCTGAACATCGTCATTCATTACCAAGAGAACATGCCTGATGAGGCAATCTTGAAGCTCAATGATAATGGCATGTTCTCTTGTGCTTCATCCTGGAACTACATCAGAAAAAAAAAGAACAAGAGTCATATCAACACAATCACTTGGCATAAACATGTTCCTTTTAAAGCTTCCTTTCTTCTTTGGAGAGCATTGAGAACTAAGCTCCCAACTAATGAAAGGATTAATTCTTTTGGTGGTGAATATGTAAAGTGCTCTTGCTGTATGAAACCGGGTTGGGATGACATTGATCACATTTTTGTTACCGGGCACTTTGCTAACCACATCTAGAAAAAATTTTTTGCCCTTACAGGCACTGTTCAAAGGCAGCGGCCTCTGAAAAATATTCTGCTTCACTAGTCGGGACTGGCAGCAGGTAATGAGGTCCACAAATTACTAATCCAGTCCCTTCCCATCATTATTTGTTGGAACTTATGGAAGAATAGGTGTTCGGCTAAGTATGGCGACAAACAATCGAGTATGACAAGAGTTCAATTTCTTATCTCCAAAGATATTCAAAACACTCTCCAATCAGCCTACCCTTACCTTCAATGGCCTAGAGAATGGACTACGTTGATCAAGGTAATTGAAGGCTGTTGCCAGGCAGTCCAGATCACACAGATAAATTGGGAGAGACCCCCTCACAACATATTCAAACTAAACACCGACGGTAGTGCACTTAGCAATCCAGGTAAGATAGGGGGAGGGGGCATCTTACGAGACACTAATGGTGAGATGATCTATGCATTCTCGACCCCTCTTGGCATTGGTACCAACAACCAAGCAGAAACACAAGCGGCTATACATGGCATGGACTGGTGTTTGCAACATGGGTATAAAAGAATTATCCTTGAAGTGGATTCGGAACTCCTTACCAAATGGCTCAATCAAGCTAGCAAACCTCCTTGGCAACTCCTTCATCACATCCACAATCTTTTGGCCCTCATTAACCAAATGGAATTTTTCCAATGCAAACACATCTACAGAGAAGCAAACTGTACGGCTGATTTCCTATCCAAAAGAAGCCATAGAACAGATATAATTCATCACTTCTATACCTACCAACAACTTCCTACTGCAGCTAAAGGAAGCTACCTCTTGGAGCAAATGGGAATGACAAACTTTCGAAGGAAGAAGATGAAAAGAATAAAACAACCTCCATGATTGTTGTTCTTCTTGGTATAGATTTCTCTATACATCTTGCTACCCTGCCCTCTCCTTAGGGGCTATACTCTTTAGATATAGCCTCCTAGTATAGGACTAGATTTTATTTCTTTTCGTACTTTTATAAGGGGAGAGTCTCCCTTATTTATGTTTCCTAGTTTCCTTGTATCGAGAGGAGTCCTCTCTTTTAGGTGCATAGTTAATAGGTTTCCTTCTATAGTATGGGGCTGAGTTGACTTTCCATTGTAGAAAGGTTGACTTATGCACCACCTTAGAATCAGAGGTTCGGTTTATGTCCCCCTCTGTGTAATTTATTTAATTTTATTAATGCTAAGGCCTGGGGGTGTTGCTAAACCCCTGACCTCCACAAAGGTCGTTAAAAAAAAAAAAAAAAAAAAAACATACCTATGAAGTTTATGATTAAAAGAATTTTCGTTGAAGTCGAAAATTGATGTTCTAATTACAAATATTTAAAAAACAAGTTTTACTTGCCTTAAAGTAGCAAGGAGAATTGGTGTTTCTAATAGAAACATTGAAAAAATCTTTCCAAAAATAGAAAGATATGAGTTCTAAGTGACATAAACATAAATAGAAAAACATATGTTATGAAACTAAATTGGAAACATATATTAAACTGATTTTTTATATCATTGTTCAATACATAGAATCTAGATTGGACTTAGAAAATAAAGAAAAAATATTCATGTTCTATCAGTTAGAAACTAAAGTAAATAACAATAGATGTGCAAGTACTAATTAAAGAACTCTTGTGATCTTATCGAATGTATTGGTTTTGCCTAAAAATATCCATAATGTGAAAATCATATAGCCAACTCTTCCTTCTTTTTTTCTTTTCGCAAGCTTAAAATCACTTTTTTTATTTTCGTCATCTTGTTCATCACTTTCTTCATCAATGAGAATATTTATGCGTGCATGAAACAATCTCTTTTTCATCGATATTTTCATGCACTATTTTATCTACTTCATTTTGTTGATGGAACCAAAAATCTGTAAAAGGAAGTCATTTTGTCAAATTTATCAATGTTTCAAAAAACATAGATCTTACCTTTGTAAATGCAATGACCAAGTGATACAAAAATAAGGCTCATGAATATAAACAAATGCACTTCATTAAATAGGATAAGTTGCGACTTTTATGTTTAGCAACAAAAGTTGTGTGTCGCAAATATATTTTTTTCATTTGTGTAATCTTTGTATAATTACTATTAATAATAGTTGTATTAACATGAGTTACCTGGTTTTTGTGTATATAATCCCTGTTCAGAAGATTGCTCCATGCATCATCGAGAAATTTTATAGTCTCACTCTTGTCTTGATTGTTGTGTCCATTTCTTGTTTTTCTTTGTTGCAGATTCTGTGTCTTGGATTGAAGATTCTCCTTTTTTTTTCTTCGATTTTTCTTTTCTATAACTCCAACCATAAAATTTAATAAGAATTTTTTTGTAAAAATAATATAATTGTCATGGTGCCTTAACATGAGGAATAAAGTTACCGTTGTGTAACTAGGAGTTATAGTGAAGTTCAAGCTATGAAAACAACTTCTCGTAGAAATAATTCAAAGCAATAGGACATACATAAGATCTAATGTGGTTTAACCCTTTCCCCAACCCCTAATATTTCCAAAGTGTTTCTTTTTGTTAGAAGTGAATTTTAAAAAGTAATTTTGGAATGTAGTAAATTAATTTGTGTTTGCCTAATCAATTTGAGAAAAATACTTTTATCAATATTAGAGTAAAATTTGGTGCTCGGCTTAGCTTTAAAAAAGTAAAAAACTACTTATTTAGCTTAATTTTGAAAAACCATAACTACTATACTATACAAAAGTCCTTTTTTCTTAATAGCTTTGACAAAACACTTCAACTCTCTAAATAGGTATATTTGGTTTTTCAGAAAGATGACCAATGGCTATCATTATCAAAGAAAATCCATATAATGTAACAACTTACCATTGACTCCATCACTACACCAGTTTCTTGCTGAACATCTACTTTCAAGTTTTCAAAACCTTCGAAGATATATCTTTTTACATCTCCAATAGATCGACACATACTATATATGCTCTCATGGAAGTAAAATTGCAATCCAAGAACAATTTCCTTAATTTACATATAGAAATTACATTAAAAAGTAATTAAAATCACAATATTACAAAAAACAAAATATATCACAAGAAACACGTTTGATAATTTTGGATTCATACAAAACATACGATATCTTAATTATTATTGTTTAAAGGCAGAAGAAAATGGAAATTCAGTGAGACTAAACTAGAATTCGCTTGCAAATGACTATCACTAAATTCCAATTGTAAAGTACGACATAAGAAAATAATACATGTCGAAGGTTCATCAAAGACCTTCCTTCTAAACAATAAATATTGATAGATAAATGTGACTGTACTTTTCGAAAGTAGTAAGGCTCGATATTCAGATAAAAGGAAAAAATTATAAAAGAACTTATATTACCGTTTCACATTTTCCATTTTGACGTTATCTCCTTTCAGATTTCCATCCATATAGCATGTTATAACATTTGTGATTAAGTCTATAGGAATCACTTGCCTCGTCATTATTCTATTATTTGAATCCATAATGAAATATTAAAATAGTCAGGCCTCTCCATATACTAAATATTTGATTTACAACCTTTTACTATAATAACCATATTTTTTAGAATTAATTTTTCATGTTATATTATATTATACGTCTTTTTTTAAAACAATATTTCACTATAGTAATAATAAAATAGCCAGACAAATGAAGCTACTATAGAAATGTTTAACAATATTACTATCCTATAAATATAAATAATCTTAGTAATCAAATATACTAACTTTTTTTAGTTTAATGGTGTAAAAGTTTTCTGCACCTTTACGAAGGTACTATTACAAAGTCAACCAAAGTATTTTCTATGACTTTGGTAGTAACTAGATTTCTCTTCCTCCAAGCTAGTTTTTGGGGTACTATCATTGTTCCAACATCATTCTGCTAATAAAAGAAAATATGTTAAAGTTTTGTTACTATAAATGAAAAAAATGAGAATCTATAGTTAAATTATTTTAAAATATATAAATGTATCATGTTCAGAAGTAGAGTTAAAAAAAACAAGGTTACATCAATCGAAGTAAGGGAGAAATATTTTTTGCTTAACAACAAACTAAGAGAATTGAATTGCATGGTAGGATTGCTATAAAGTTCAAGTGTGTCTATATTCGGTTCTTTTTACACCTGTAATTTTTCTTTTTCATATCCAATAAATGACACAAAAAATAAATCTCCACCTCACTTTGACAATCATGTTTCAGAAAAGTAAAGAACTTTTAAACATAAATTATTCTCAATAATCAACAAAAAGAAACCATATTTATAAGAAAACTATTCTATATGCTCGGAGAATTTCTTCTTCTTAACAAATAAGTATGAGAAAACATTAGTCTCCCTCAATTGATTTTATATTTAATGCAAGAAAATTAAAATTAATTAGTATTTGATAAGATTCGGCCAAATGTTCTATCCTATTAAAGAGTTGGCTTACTAGGTTAACATATCCAATATTTTCTATAAATAGGCTGTTTTGAGAAAACTTTATAAATATTAAAATAGTAGTTTATTTCATTATCTATTAATTTGATTCTTTCAATTTTGCATTTGTATTAAAATTGACTCGACGATATAAATTTAGATGGGAATGAATATTTTAAATATGATTACAAATTAATATTCTCGACTTTATTAATATAAAATTTAGGTTAAACGGTCTTATATATACCCCTCAACTTTGCGAATTAGCATTGATATACCCCCTCGTTAAAAAAAACAGGCACACATATACTCCTACCTTTATACAAATGAGCAGATATACCCTTTTCGACTGAAGTAACTAAAAAATTTCTTGCATTCCTAGTAAAATAAAATCTATATAGGGGTGTATTTAACATTTTTTCACAAAGCTCAAGGGTATGTCTGATCTACTATTCAATGTAATCTTTTCTGATATATTTTTTTTTTAAAAAAAACTATACGAGGACAAAGTCCAAATGCCACAAACATCAAGTGTTATTAAATTTCTCCAAATTCTCTAACGGAGGAGGAAAAATAATTATAAATTAAAGACAACATAGGAAAAATAAAGCATCTGACATGATTATAAATAAGGAGTAAAGTTGTAGAAATTTTACTTGTATTGGCTGACTTGATATAGAAGTGGAGGCTAGTATGAATTTTGTGTTATCGTTTTGATTTTGTAGAACTTGTAAATAATACATATAAATTTTAATCATTTAAAAATAAAAAGTTCAAACAATTGATTCTCGTTTGTATTAATTCTCTAATTTTGATTCATTTAAATAAATTAAAGAAATAGAAAGTGTTTTATCAAATTTGATAAACACTTTTTCTTTTTCAAATTGTCAGTACTAAAATGTTTTAGTAATTAGCAATGATAAAGAAACAATCAAGTTAAAAAATATTAAGAAAAACATAACAATCAATGAATATTTTTCTTAAAATAATAATAATAACTTCTGTATCTTCGAAAATACAAATATTGAAACCCTAACCCAAAAACTACTCAAATGATTCATGCATCTCAAAGAACAAATAAAAAAAATTGAGCGAGTATCTTAGTTCGACGAAAACATACCACAACTTGAGCACTACTAATTATTGGCACATACAGAACTATTTTGCGACAAGTGTTCATTTCAAGATCTGAGGAAGCCATGTGTATATGAAGATGTGAAGAAATAAAATTTATTGAACATAAAACTCAAGAATGAGATATGAGAAGAATATGACTTGAGGGATTATATATCGAGGTTTATAAATAGATACCCAAAATTGGAAGGGAGAAATTTTTATTGAATATAGAAGAGGTTACAATTAATATAATCAGTTATGTTGAATATGCTCCTTTAATAATATGATAATTGTATTCCCCATATTGGGACTTTTTAAAAAATTGAAATTTGGTCAATTTTTTCTTCATTGCTTTAGCATGTAGATAATATGAAAATTTATCATAATTTCTCTTTTTATGTGAACATAACTAATAGGTTAACCTACAATTTACTTGTTGTCCATTTTTGAGATTATTAATAATCAATTTTTTAAAGTTGAACTTTAAGTATCTCATACGTGCTTGCTTCCCAAAATTCACTTTAGATACACTATATCTTTTTGACACTTAAGCTCGCATTATTTATAAGTTAATACATACTATTTGAGATGAATTTCACTTAAAGTCAAGTTATTAATTTGTGATATATATTTATGAAATTCTTAAGGACATAGAACATATAATTTTCCAATAAATTGTTTTGATGCATAACGAATGTAAAACACTTTATATAATAAGTGTGTGTTGCTTCAAAGATAATATAATATAGAAAGATATCTTTTCCAAAGGAATTAGTACAAACAATGTTCAAATAAGTCTTGACTTAACACTATTAAGGAGAATTAATTCATTAGATTGAGATGCTTATAAAGCACAAGTAATTGACTCAAATTGTAAACAACTAGAATTAATTAAGAAAAAATTGAAAGCCGAGCAACAATAATTTATTAATTATCAATGGGAGGAGTTAAGTCAATATTACAATTAGTACCATGATCGAGCTTCTGAACATGATGGGTCTATTCAGAGTTGTAGCGGGAGATGATCTAAATCAGAACTTAATGAACTTATGCTCACTTGCAAGTATTTTGAGATACCCGGAGTTAGTCAAACTATCACCCTTCCGAGGTTGTTCCTAGTGTAACTTTCTAGAGAAACAACAATTGTAATGACTTGTTCGGTTATTTTTTAAAAGTTTCATGATTGTTCCTAGTATAAATTTCTAGAGAAGCAACAATTGTAATGACCTGGTCGGTCATTTTTTAAAAGTTTCATGAATTTACCATTTTCTCCTCCCGATATCGACCCTGAATCTTTTATGATTAAGTTTTTAAAAGTTGGTTTTGAATTTTGAGTTTGACGTTGAGAATTTTGTATGTTATAAGTTTGAAAGGATAAAGTGGTTTTTGGTGTCTTTTTGAGTTTCAGAATGGAATTTTGTCAATCCCATCAGTCCCAAAGGGAAAATCTGATCTATGAGAGTTGTTGGTTTCAAATTCGGAGTCTTTTTGAGGATTTGAGGTCCTAAGTTGTGAAACTATGAAACTATAGCCTTTGGGATGATTTTGGTCAACATTTAGGGATGGTTGTATCAGAACTCCAAGAGTTCCATTAGATTTGGAGAATGATTTTAGGCCTAGGTGAGGCCTTGGTTGATTTTTGAGAGGTCTCGAGCTCATGTTAACCTTTTTAGGCGTGGAGTTAGTCTCTTGTTGTTTTCGCATGTCACGCCCCGAGCCTACACCTTGGACGTAACTGGCACTGGAAAACCATTACTGGTTCCCAAGCGAACCCTTGGTCATGCTTATTACTCAGCGGAAGACTTACTCAAGAGAAATGAAAACTCATGAGGCAAAAAATAACTTTTAAAAACTTAATTTAAACTCAACTCCAACAATTGTCTGAAAATAACTTAACAAGTATTAGTTAAATGCCTCATGAACTCAAAACATTACAACAACAAAGGGAATAATGATAGACTCCTCGACTTTTAAACTATCGATGAAGCCTCTACTATTATAGAAGGATTATTGGGACAAATACCCTCGACATCCTATAAACTGAAAATAAAAGGGGAACCCTTTGTAAGCAAGGAGGCTCACCAAAGCTAACTAGAACTGCAAGTGGTATCAACGTAGCATCTGATTATAACCCTGAATACCTGTATCTTCATCATAAAAAGATCGGGCCAAATGGCGTCAGTACATTGAATGTACGAGCATGTAAGGGGAATTCTAAAGCATAAACATAAGCTTGAACTGATAGAAAATAAATATACTTACCTCTTCTCAAACTCACTCAACTCAACTCAACTCCACTCAAGGATAGGATATTCAACTCAAAGATACTCAACTCAACTCAAAGGTAAGATACTTAACTCGAAGATAAGATACTCAACTCGGAGATACTCGACTCAAGATACTCAACTCAAAGATACTCAACTCGAGATACTCAAGGATAAAGCAACAATAAGAGATGCAATATACGGAAAGCTTTTAAAACAGTAGATAGTAACTCAATTCTATGTAAGAATACAATAATAACTCAATTGTATATAAAAATAAAATAATAACAATTATTTGGGAGATTCTCTAACTGAAAACTATCACTATGAGCTATGTGATGATACAACGTCTTGCCCACGCTGCCAGAACTGTCCTATACCTTGCCGGAGTATAAGACATCCTCAACTAAGTGGATCCACTAAGTTATGCTTAAAATCAATAAGGAATCATGTAAAAAGTATGACCCTTTTTACCCATGTTGGCATATATGGTTTATGAAGACTTTGAGTTGTCTGAACTCATCCCCATATCGGTGCTCAATAATACTCTCAATAATATAACTCATGCTCATATGTTTAAAAATATTTCCTCATCCTCAAACTTTGAGATTATTACTCAAAAGGTTCTCTTAAAAGAGATAGTGCTCAAAACTCCTTATGAACTCATTTGGAAATCAAAGTTTCCTCTCAGTTTAAATATAAAAACATTTACACTTGGAAATATTTAGTCCCCTTATATTTATTTCGAAAACATGAAACTTGACTCTCCTTGTCATCATTTACTCAAGTCTTAAAACAAATTATAAATAATTGTAAAAGACTTATCAAAATAGGGTTCATGCCGAATTATGGACGTGAACGACTAAATTCAAGGGTTAAGCATAAATAGAAATCAGAACTCGAAACTCAATAACTCCAGAACTCAAGGACTCAATGATACTACTCATCTCAAGAATGCTCGACTCTTAGGGTTCATGCGGAATTATGGACATGAATAGCTGGACTCAAGGACCTTCATGTGTAATATGTAGTAGTCCCATTATTAGGAATATAATCTCAAAAGGATTAGGAACTCAATACTCAAGAAATTAGAACTCGAAGGTAATACTCCTGTCAAGATCACTCAATTCATAGAGTTCATGAGAATTATGGACATGAACAACTCGACTCAATGGTCTCAATGAAAATATACAACTCATGGGCATAACTCTTCTCGTTCTTATACTTACTTCCTCAAAACTTAGCTCATATCGATAGTTGATCTCAAGGGATTCACAATTTGACTCAAAGACTTTCTTGAACTCTACTTTCTTGAATTTGAATTATGAATTAAAGAGTTAAGATTCATGATATATAGGATCTCATGATGATTAATAAAGGTTTAATTAGTAGGGATTAAGAAGAGAATGAAAGCTCGACTCAAATAAACAAGTACAGAACGAGAAGGGTGAAGGAAAATGGCCCATTTACTGGGGGTCTGAGTGGGCGAACTGTTGGCACGCCGCACAAGGCCTCCATTTACAGGGGTCTGATTGAGCGCACTGCTGGCGCGCTGCGCCACCCTATATTTACCGGAGGTTTGATTGGGCGCGCTGCTAGCGCGCCGCCCTAGCCTCCATTTATTGGGGGTCTGATTGGGCGCACCGCCCCAGCCCTAATTTACTGGTGTTTGATTGGGCACATTGTTGGCGCGCCGCCCCAGCCCCAACCCAGAAACTTTTGAATTTTTCTTCTTCGATTTTGGGTTCTAATTCACCTAAAATTGATTGGATTCTTCCCAAATTTCTTAGATTCGTCAACCTAACTCAAGTACATGAAAATCTACTAGAAATTACTCAAGAATTACACTCAATCGCAAGATCCTCATCTTAAGAACTCAACAAACTCCATTAACAAGGAATGAAAAATAAAACCTCAAGAAACTCCTCATGAACTCAAATCATTCAACCTAAAGAATGAAATTAAGGATAAAAATCACATGATTGGCGTGTGGGTGAATGAACCCAACACTATGATAACTTACATACCTCAAAGAACTAGTTTCTTGGCGAAATCTTGGATGAACACTTGAAACCTTAGACTTTTTCTCCTCTTGAATCTTCTCTCTAAAACCCTAAACGTTTTGGGGATTAATGAAACTGATTCTAATCAGTTTAGACCCTTAATTAGGTGTAATTCACATTTAGACTAAGTGTAGGTAAGGAAAAGAATAATATACCCCTCCTTAGTTCGGGTGGAAAGGCCGTATCTAGAGAGGCTGCACTCAAACGGTCATATCTCCCTCATCCGAGCTCGTATTTTAGCAAACTCGGTGGCATTGGAAAGAGGACTCAAATATCTTTAATTTATAGGTTATGGGCCACGTAACTCTTTATATTCTAAGATATATGATCGTTTGAAGTTGACCCAAGTAGAATCATACATCAAAACTTAATCGATAAGTAAACTTTCAACTCTAGTTTGTGGTACGAGTTTCTAGTGACCTTAATTGATATCCAAAATCATTCCCACACTAAAGAATTTAACTTTACACTTACGGACAATTTAAGAATCACCCGATATGACCCTACAATTAAATGAAGAATGGTTCGAGTGTTAACTTAGAAATTTTTAGGGTGTTACAATATCTCTCCGTTGGGATCATTCGTCATCGAATAACGGCTAGAATGGGTATGGAACGAGGCTACTCTTACTATCTCCTCTGACTCATGAACTTGCCTACTAATATAGGCTGGACTGATTCATACCAAGAGTTGGGACATTCTATAGCACCTAAATCAAGAACCGTGTTGTTGTGAACATAGTCACGCTCTCTCTGAAGTTACCGTATCTGAAACAAAGGAAGTCTAGGCATGAAGTAGGAATAGGAATACCATGACTGGGGTAATATGACTGCTAGTTGTTAAGCTTAGCAACACTCCTCAACTATTCCCTTATTTCCTAATTATCATACCTCATTGGCTGCAACTTATAGCTCCCTCAAAGGTACATGACTACTCTTACCAAGGTCTGAGTCTAATGGTATGCTTTTATTGTATTCAAGCTTAACCCAAAATCCTAAGGCTATACCTCGATAGGGAATCTCATCCCAAGAATATTACTCTTTACCACCATATTTAATCCACATTGGGCTCATATCAAGAACCACCTAATGTTTAACAACACCACATCCAAGCTTAGTACTCTAACAACTCCATGGACTCCTACTAACCAGCTCCCTTAAGAAGTTCTCATTCTCTCATCATCTCTGTCATACCAACTAGAATTTCCCGCATTACTACTCGGAACCAACTAAGGGCTCTCATTTAACTATTTCTCATAGTAAAAACCTCATCCTCCTCTTCCTACTCATTTATAACCTTAGATGGAATTATCACACCATCATTATCATGATAAGAACATTAACCTTCTCCTTCTAACATCACTCCACTACTAAAAGGACCTCTGAAAAGATATCTCACATACTCTTTTGAACTCATTACTATCATATTCTTTACACTTGACTTGATTTCTCATCTTATCATCTCCCCCTTAGGTCTAAAGCTGACACTTGAAAGCTATGGACATATTCCATCATCTCTAAACTGGTCTACATCCCCCTTTAACTCTAACACTAGGGAATAGTTTATCTCATGACTACCGAACTCCCTATAAGCAGGTACTAAGACCTCTTTCAAAGATGTTTCTCTTGACCTCTACACTTGCACCAGCCTATCCCATATTGGCAGCTCAATTATACAATCTAGGGAAATACAAAAATCATATCCTTAATTAGGACCTCGTCTTGCCACATACCATCTTTGATATACCTCTTACTGTGCTACCTTTATTTCTCTCCTCTATGGGTCATAATACCACATTTTCATTGCAAGGTACCACTTTGATCTCCTTACTTATTTCAGGTCAAACCAACTAGATTAGGCCTAAAAACTAACACCATCACCCTCATGTTGCCATACTTTGATCATGACACTCATCTCAAATTCAAGCTTAGTGTCTAGTACTAAATATGGATATCAATATGATTGCTCACACCTTATACTACTTGTGACTACCAGAAAAGTCCAGAAACACTCACCCTTTAAAATCTCATGACAAGTAGGAAATATTTAGCTCTCTGTCTACCTACCTACAGATTACCTTCACCTTTCATATCACAACTTAAGTACTATTTACTCACTTACTACGCATTACCTCTCAAAAAATTCTATCATCCTCTAAATACCATGGGGTTCTCCTTTCAAAAAAATCCTAAACCTAGCTTGAATCTATCACCTCATGAATACTCTTCTCTCTTATTCAACACATGTATTTATTCTTCTCTAACATGATTGCACATCAACATCAATTCTATTCTTGTTAAAACCATACTATATCCCATTTTGACTAGTAACCATTCCTCTTCCTTCTATCAAAAGCTCTTTACACCATTATTATTCCTTATTCTACTCATAAAGGAACTCATCACTTATAACTGACTGGGTGCATGACTACAAGCACATAATTTGCCTCATCACTATCTTTTTTCATTAGATTACTGATTCTCTGCACGCTTTTCTCTTAGCTTAAGGAAAGTCCTTACTACTACTGCTCATAATCTCATAATTCATACTATCTTTTAGGGTGAAAATATTACCCAAGCTCTAAAACACAGTTTCTCATAAGGGTCTCACCTGAATAAGTTTTAGAGAAGAGAGTACATCTCAATTTCAGCTCAAACGCATGATTCATATGAATGTGAGTGCATTCTTTCGAACTCAATAGTTAACTCACTCATAGGCTCCTCTCAAGACCCTCTACAGTCTCATGACTTCCTCAAGATTTTATCTAAGAGCAACTCATCGATAAAGAATTGACTTATCTTTTCAACCTCCTCTAGTATGAGAGGTAGTTGAATGAATTTGAGAAACGAACGAGTTTTGAATAAGCTCCTTATTACACAGCTCTATTGCACGATTTCGAGTATGAAAGAAGGGAAACTTTTTCTAAATGTTTGTAGTCCCTTATTTATAGAAGTAGGGCCTTCACAACCATAAATAACATCTTACTGGAACATCTTCATAGACACCCTAGGACACTTGACCTCTAAGCTCTGATACCAAGTTTGTCACTCCCCGAGCCTACACCCTAGACGTAACTAGAACTCAAAAACCATTGTTGGTTCCTGAGTGAACCCTTGGCCTGGCTCATTGTTAAATGCCTCATGAACTCAAAACATTGTTAAATGCCTCATGAACTCAAAACATTACAACAACAAAGGGAATAATGATAGACTCCAAGACTTTTAAACTATCTATGAAGACTCTATTATGATAGAAGGATTATTGGGATAAATACCCTCGACATCCTATCAAATGAAAATAAAAGTGGAACCCTCCGGAAGCAAGGAGGCTCACCAAAGCTAACTGGAACTGCAAGTGGTATAAACGGAGCATCTGTTGATAACCCTGAATACCTGTATCTTCATCATAAAAAGATGCAGGCCAAATGGCGTCAGTACATTGAATGTACGAGCTATGTGATGATACAACGTCTCGCCCACGCTGCCAGAACTGTCCTATACCTTGCCAGAGTATAAGACATCCTCAACTAAGTGAATCCACTAAGATATGCTTAAAAGCAATAAGAAATCATCTAAAAAGTATGACCCTTTTTACCCATGTTGGCGTACATGGTTTATGAGGAATTTGAGTTGTTTGAATTCATCCCCATATCAGTGCTCAATACTACTCCCAATAATATAACTCATGCACATATGTTTAAAAACATTTCCTCATCCTCAAACTTTGAGATTATTACTCAAAAGGTTCTCTTAAAAGAGAAAGTGCTCAAAAATCCTCATGAACTCATTTGGAAATCAAAGTTTCCTCTCAGTTTAAATGTAAAAACATTTACTCTTGGGAATACTTAGTCCCCTTATATTCATTTCGAAAACATGAAACTCGACTCTCCTCATCCTCATCCTCATCCTCATTTACTCAAGTCTTAAAACAAATTATAAATAATTGTAAAAGACTTCTCAAAATAGGGTTCATGCCGAATTATGGACGTGAACGACTCAATTCAAGGGTTTTAATAACCATATATAGAACTCAATACTCAGAACTCAATAACTCAAGGACTCAATGATACTACTCATCTCAAGAATGCTTGACTCTTAGGGTTCATGTAGAATTATGGGTATGAACAACTCAACTCAAGCCCTTCTTGTGTAACATGTGGTAGTCCCATAATTAGGAATATAATCTCAAAATGATTAGGAACTCAATACTCAATAACAAAGAACTCGAAGGTAATACTCCTGTCAAGATCACTCAATTCATAAAGTTCATGAGAATTATGGACATAAACAACTCGACTCAATGGTTTCAATGAAAATATAGAACTCATGGGTACAACTCTTATCGTTCTCATACTTAATTCCTCATAACTTAGCTCAAATCGATAGTTGATCTAAAGGAATTCACAATTTAACTTAAAACTTTCTTGAACTCTACTCTTAACTCTTTCTTGAATTTTAATTATGAATTCAAGAGTTATGATTCATGATATATCGGATATCTTGACGATTAATGAAGGTTTAATTAGTAGGGATTAAGAAGAGAATGAAAACTCAACTCAAATAAACAAGTATGAAACGAGAACAGAGAAGGAAAATGGCCCATTTACTGGGGGTCTGATTGGGTGAATTGCTGGCGGCCCATGCCAGGCCTCCATTTATTGGGGTCTGATTGGGAGCACTGTTGGCGCACCGCCCCAGCCTCTATTTACTGGGGGTCTGATTGAGTGCACTGCTGGTGCGACGCTCCAGACTCCATTTATTTGGGGTCTTATTGGGCGCACTGTTGGCGCACCGTCCCAGCCCCAATTTACTGGGTGTCTGATTAGGGGCATTGCCGGCGCGCCCCGCCCACCCTCCAAACAAGAAACATTTGAATTTTTCTTCTTCAAATTTGGATCCTAATTCACCTAAAATTGATTAGATTCATCCCAAATTTCTTAGATTCGTCAACCTAACTCAAGTACATGAAAATCTACTCGAAATTACTCAAGAATTACACTCACCAACAAGATCCTCACCTCAAGAACTCAACAAACTCAATTAACAAGGAATGAAGAATAAAACCTCAAGAAGCTCCTTAAGAACTCAAATCATTCAACCTCAAGAATGAAATTACTAATAAAAATTACATGATTGGCGTGTGGGTGAACGAACCCAACACTATGAGAACTTACATATTTCAAAGAACTAGGTTCTTGGAGAAATCTTGGATGAACGCTTGAAACCTTGGAATTTTTCTCCTCTTGAATCTTCTCTCTAAAACCCTAAATGTTTTGGGGATGAATGAAACTAATTCCAATCAGTTTAGACACTTAATTAGGTGTAATTCACGTTAGGACAAAGTGGGGGTAAGGGAAATACTAAAATACCCCTCCTTAGTTCGGCTGGAAAGGCCCTATCTAGAGAGGTTTCACTCAAACAGTCATATCTCCCTCATCCGAGCTCGGATTTTAGTAAACTCAGTGGTGTTGGAAAGAGGACTCAAATACCTTTAATTTTATAGTTTATGAGCCACGTAACTCTTTATATTCTATGATATATGGTCGTTGGAAATTGACCCAAGTAGAATCTTACATCAAAACTTAATTGATAGGAAACTTTCAACTCTACTTTGTGCTAGGAGTTTCTAGTGACCTTAATTGATATCCAAAATCATTCCACACTAAAGAATTTAACTTTACACATATGGTCAATTTAAGAATCACCCGATATGACCCTACAAGTAAATGAAGAATGGTTCGAGTTTTAACTTAGAAATTTTTGGGGTGTTACAATATCTCCCCCTTGGGTTCATTCGTCCTTGAATGACGGCTGGACTGGGTATGGAATGGGCTACACTTACTATCTCCTCTGACTCATGAACTTGCGTAGTAACAAAAGCTGGACTGATTCATACCAAGAGTTAGGACCTTCTGTAGCACCTAAATCAAGAACGCTGTTGTTGTGAACATAGTCACGCTCTCTCTGAAGTTACCTTATCTGAAACAAAGGAAGTCTAGGCATGAAGTAAGAATAGGAATACCATGACTGGGGTAATATGACTGCTAGTTGTTAAGCTTAGGAATGAAAAATGGATCGAGTCTTAACTTAGAAATTTTTGGGGTTTTACAATATCTCCCCCTTGGGTTCATTCGTCCTCGAATGACAGCTGGATTGGGTATGGAACGGGCTACACTTACTATCTCCTCTGACTCATGAACTTGCCTAGTAACTCAAGCTGGACTGATTCATACCAAGAGTTAGGACCTTCTGTAGCACCTAAATCAAGAACGGTGTTGTTGTGAACATAGTCACGCTCTCTCTGAAGTTACCTTATCTGAAACAAAGGAAGTCTAGGCATGAAGTAAGAATAGGAATACCATGACTAGGGTAATATGACTGCTAGTTGTTAAACAACGGAAGTCTAGGCATCAACTATGCTCTTCTTTCTTTATTATCATACCTCATTGGCTGCAACTCATAGCTCCCACAAGGGTACATGACTACTCTTACCAAGGTCTGAGTCTAATGGTATGATCTTACAGTATTCAAGCTTAACCCAAAATCCTAAGGCTATATGTCGATAGGGAATCTCATCCCAAGAAAATTACTCTTTACCACCACATTTAATCCACATTGGACTCATATCAAGAACTACCTAATGTTTAACAACACCACATCCAAGCTTAGTACTCTAAAAACTCTATGGACTCCTACTAACCACCTCTCTTAAGAAGTTCTCATTCTCTCATCATCTTTGCCATACCAACTAGAATTTCCTACATTACTACTCGGAAACAACTAAGGGCTCTCATTTAACTATTTCTCATAGTAAAAATATCATCCTCCTTTTCCTACTCATTTATAACCTTAGATGGAATTATCACACCATTATTATCATGATAAGAACATTAAGCTTCTCCTTCTAACATCACTCTACTACTAAAAGGACCTCTGAAAAGATATCTCCCATACTCTTTTGAACTCATTACTATCTTATTTTGAACACTTGACTTGATTTCTCATCTTATCATCTCCCCCTTATGTCTAAAGCTGATACTTCAAAGTTATGGACCTATTTCATCATCTCTAAACTGGTATACATCCCCCTTTTACTCTAACACTCAGGAAAAGTTTATCTCATGACTACCAAACTCTCTGAAACCAGGTACTAAGACCTCTTTCTAAGATCTTTCTCTTGACCTCTACACTTGCACCAGCCTATCCAATATTGGCAGCTCAATTATACAATCTAGGCACACATAAAAATCATAACCTTAATTAGGACCTTGTCTGGCCACATACCATCTCGAGTGTACCTCTTACTATGCTACCTTCATTTCTCTCCTCTATGGGTCATAATACCACATTTTCATTGTAAGGTACCATTTTGATCTCTTTACCTATTTCAGGTCAAAACTACTAGATCAAACCTCAAAACTAACACCATCACCCTTATGTTGTCATCTTTTGATCACGACACTCATCTCAAATTCAAGCTTAATGACTAGTACTAAACACGGATATCAATATGATTGCTCACACCTTATACTACTTGCGACTACCAAAAAATTCCAGAAAACACTCACCCACTAAGATCTCATGACAAGTAGGAAATCTTTAGCTCTCTGTCTACCTACCTACAGACTACCTTCACCTTCCATTTCACAACTTAAGTACTATTTACTCACTGCGCATTACCTCTCAAATAATTCTATCATCCTCCGAATACCATGGGTTTCTCCTTTCAAAAAAATCCTAAACATAGCTTGAGTCTATCACCTCATGAATTCTCTGCTCTCTTATTCAACACATGTATTTAGTCTTCTCTAACATAATGGCACATCGACATCAACTTTATTCTAGTTAAAACTATACTCTATCTCATCCTGACTAGTTGCCACGACCCAGGGATACCCCCTAGATGTAATATGGCATATAGGACCCCGAGGGACCCCATACAAGCCACTTAGCATTCATAACATAGGATATAGAACACTAGAAGTAAAACAACATTTCAAGTCCAATAGTTTTATTAAAGAAAAGTGGAAGTCTAAAACACTTGTCTCAATAGTCATCTAATACAATATAATGAAATTGGGCCTAGCCCATACATCATGTCCAAAACTGAAATACAATAATGAAACTATGAACAATGAAATACCTTCCTTGAAGCATGAGGATTCACCAAAGCTTGGGAATCTCGAGATCAACCACTAGCCACTAAACTGAGAAACCTGACTGTCGGACCCTACATTTAGGGAAATGTAGGCAAGAGTAGTACAAAATAATGTACCAAGTATGATAGCTATGCATAAAAAATTTAAAACATGCTAAAATAGGACATTTCGTGACATGCAATTAACCAAGCTAAAACATGATATAATAGGGTTAGAAAACATAAGTCATAAAATATGGTCAATGCAAGCTAACATCATTAAAGTCTTTGAACACATAGGAGATACTTCTTGAAGTAACCTTAATTCATTATTATTGTGGGAAGTAGCCTTAACCGACATAGAGACCATGTGAGCTATAACATGATCCCCCGGTGACTCCCACACCGAAAAGGGTTGTCCTACTTGCCAAGGTAAGGACCATGAACTTCTAGCTTAGGTGGATCCACTAGCTAATGTCTATCTAGACAATCATCCAATGCGGGCACATAGGTAAGGGATAAGGAGATTGCTTCTAGAAACCCGGCCAGCTTCCATCTCAATATCTTCTCGGTGCTAAGCATAAATCCCATGGAAAGTCATTTCTTACTTGTTCTTATTATCCATGGAAAGGCACATCATCTTGCCATTCCAAGCTAAGTGATAATCCATGGAAAGAAATCATACAATAATTAATCCAAGCTAAGTCATTAGGATAGCTCTTAAACTTTGATTTAATCAGGTGAGAAGACCTTTCAACCTTAGAACCCTTTATTATGTGAGAAAACCTTTCACATCATGCTTTCATGTGTATATGAGAACAATCCTTTCAACAACACAACAACAACATCATCATTGATACTTTACTCTCAAAGCATCCTTAAAATATTTGCATAAATTTCATAAGAACATGCATAATTCCATAATTTACCTTTCAAGGTTAAAAACCCACTTTCAATCATCAACATTTAGAAAACATGGGTTAGATATAGATTTCATCATAATTTCATGTAACTCTATCAATACATGTTTGATTTCATAAAACTCTTCCTTTATAATCAAAATCCCACATCATATGATCATAACTTGAAAACATGGGGATTTCATGGGTTAATAGGGGAAATCATCATAAAATCATAGTATTTCATCAATTCATGCATAAGAGATCAAAACTCAATCATTTAAATCAATAATCAAGAGAACCCATGACAATTGAAGAAAATCCTAAATCAATTGGGTATTTCTAACTTTGAAAATAGAGAAATTTGGGAACTCCATGAATGGAAGGAATCCACGGATGAAAACTATCATACCTTGAAGCCAATTTCTAATCTTTAATGGAGGAATTGAGACTTGACTTGAAACCCTAGGTTGAATCCTTCTTCTTCAAGCTTTCTAGAGAGAAAATTACTTGAGAGGTCTAATTTTTTGGTGAATTTGGAGAGAATGATTTCTATTGGAAAATTTTGGGTTTAAAATACTTATATAGGGGTCTTAGTGAAAGGTAAACGATGTAGTATAGAGATAAAATAATTAGTAAAAGACCCAACTACCCCTGAACTTAACTTCCAGCCCACCACCGACGGACCACTGACGAGGATTGCGGCCAGGATGACGGGCCGTCCTGTACGACCGTCGTTCGTGGTCAAAAGCTGAATTCTGGGCTAGTGAACCATGGGCCCCCAACCAAGGACCGTGGTCTGACCTACGGTTTGTTGGTCAGGCCGTGGTCCCGAGCCTCTGTAGACCTTGGGGGTGACCAGTCCACGTACCACACTACGGTCTGTGGTCCTACCCACGGGCCATGGTTGGCCTCCGTGGCTGGCACCTGCAACTTCCTGATTTTTGCCTTATTACCCTTTTTCGAATCCGGGGTGTTATAATATCTCCCCCTTGGTATCATTCGTCCTCGAATGAAATTCAAGCTAGTACAAAAAGAGTAGGAGAGAAACTAATAATACAACCATCAATGCAACTTCATCTAAATGCATATAACCAAGGAGGAACTATCCAATCCAAACTAAGACGGAATCAAAACATCATAAGAGGGGTGGAACTAAATCTAACAGCCCAGCATGCATGCAATACACATATCTGAGGAGGAAACATCAACTCCAAGCTAACATCCAAGGAAGAAACATCAACTCCAAGATAAAAACATACTTAAATGCATATATCAGAGGAGGAAACATCAACTCCAAGCTAAAGGTATGTTCACAACATCATATCAAGTAGTCTACATGCATTTCATACTCATATGCAAATAAACATGTAAGAGTCAATTAAATAAACTCATTTTCTCAAAACTTGAACTTTTCATAAATCATGAATAGTAAGGAAACCATGGAAACATATAAGACACATGACTCAAAAAAAAGAACAAACCATGAGGAACTCATTACCTCAAGCTAGAGTAGGAGTAGAAGGAAAGAGATGAGGATATCGGGACATCATATCGGCCTCGGCCTCCTAAGTAGCAACCTCAACTAATTGATTCTTCCACAACACTTTCACGGAAGCTACTTCTTTATTTCTCAACTTCTTGACTTGCCACTCTAAAATCTCAACCAAAACTTCCTCATAAGAAAGATTATCCTTAACTCCCGAACCTTCTAAGGTAACTATGGATGTCGGATCACCAACACATTTCTTAAAAATAGAGACATGGAAAACCGGATGCACCATTGCCAACTCATTTGGAAAATCTAGCTCATAAGCAACCTTACCATATGTCTCAAAATCTGATATGGGCCTATATATCGAGGACTAAGCTTCCCTTTCTTACCAAACCTCATTACACCCTTCATGGGTGAAATTTTCAAGTAAACCAAATCATGAACATCAAACTCAATATCTCTTTTTCTTACATCGACATAGGACTTTTGCCGACTTTGAGTCATTTTCAACCTTTCTCTAATAAGTCGAACTTTCTCTATGGCCTCATGTACCAACTCGAGACCTATTAGGGCAACTTCACCCACCTCAAACCAACCTATAGGAGATATACACCTCCTACCATAAAATGCCTCAAAAGGAGCATTATCAATACTTGAGTGATAGCTATTGTTATAAGCAAACTCAATCAATGGCAAATGGTCATCCCAATTACCCTGAAAATCAATCACACAAGCTCTCAGCATGTCTTCCAAAGTTTTGATAGTACGCTTCGCTTGGCCATCAGTTTAGGGATGAAAGGTCGTACTAAGCTTTACCCGAGTACCAAGACCCTTTTGGAAAGACCTCCAAAACTGAGAAGTAAATTGGGTACCATGATGAGTTTGAGGTTTCGACTCATTTAGGGCTTTGTTTTCATAGTTTTCTTATTCTCAATGCCTAATTTATGCTTGAAACTGATGTTAAAGTGTTGATTTACAGCAATGAAGGCTAAGGATTAAGGAAAGGATATTACCGGGCAAAAAGGAGCGAAAAGCTGAAGAAGTAGAAGAAAGGCAATCCTGGTGCTCGCCAAGACCACTCGGTGAGTCGCCGAGTGGATCTTTAGCTCGCCTAAAGTTCTAGTATGCCAGCCCTGGTGAAGAACCTACTTGGCGATGAAAATGGACAATCGGCGGACCACTGACTGGATCGGTGACCTCGACCTTAATCGCTTAAAATCAGAGAACCCTGAGGATAAAAGGGCAAGGTAAACTAGCGATGGAATGGAGCAAAGGGAAAATCACCAAGTTGGTCGGTGATGCTCGACTTACTTCGCCTACTAGTCCTGAAGGCCAAAATTTGGGAAATTATAAATTGAAATTTGAAAAGCAGAAAATGTATCTAGCAATTGGGAATCTAAGTTGAAGTTTTTCTTGAGTTTTTCCATTGTAGAACTTAGAGCTTTTGAGACTTGATTTTGAGGAATTTTTAATTGGGTTTTTGAATTAAGTTGATTTAAAGCATTGTAGAGATTTAAGAACCATTACCTAGTTCATAGATATCATAAATGGTAATTGTTTCTTCCTTTTTATGATGTGTGGCTAAAACCCCAATTCTTGGGGTGTGATCATCTGATTGTTGGTTTTAATTAGCTTATGGGTATTATTGTTTACTGATTTAATTGCTTATTTAAAGTTGGTTTAATTGATAGCTGTGTTTTAATCTATGAATTATAGTTGCAAATGCAATTTTATTTCAATGTTCTGGGCTTGTTTGAGAAAGAGGTTCAGAGCTAAGGTTTTCGATTGATGATTGTAGTTATTGGGTTGTTATGGGTTCAGCTCGAGAGGGTGAATCCTAAACTTGATTCTACCTATATAGCTCAAGAGAGTAGATAAACTAAGGTTTTGGGTTGTTTATAGTGTTAAGCTTGTCGAGGTTTAAGAGAACTCGCTTGAATCGTTATAGTTGTTCGAGAGAACGTTATTGCATCTATAGTCTATCCTACCCACTGAGATTCTGCAATTGTTAGTGAATTCCAATTACCCATATAGTAAAATTAACCTATAATCGATCACATGCCCAAGAATTCCTCTCTACTAGTTGTTTCCCGTGTTTTTGCAATTGTTCTAGTTGTTAATTTGACAAACCAATTCCCCCATCTGACATTTGTGTCACCCTTTTGACTTATCTAAATGTTTTTGATAATTTTTATTCCTTTAACCGATTAGATCAGGTTTATAACTTCATAACTGAATTTGAACTTGTACCGCTCCTTGTGGGTTCGACTCCAACTCATTTGTTGGGTTTTATACTAGATTACGATCGCCTACACCTAGTATTGGATGAGGTGTAGTTGAGCATTTATCAAAAATGGTGTCACTGCTGGGGAGTGGTGTTTAGAATTCTCTTATTGAAGTTTGAATTGTGATATTTTTGTGTTGTAGTTGAATCGACTTACCTTGTTTCGTGTTTGTTGTTGGCTGTGTTTGAAAAGGGGACGAGATGAGTGTAAAAGAAGTAACGGTAGCCAACTTTGCCACCAAGATGATGTCGGCAATCTGAATGATGTCAATGACCCAATTCAATTGGGTGGCGTAGGTGCTATACGTTTACCTCCTATTGAGGGAAATGTTGTCTTCCATGTCACTAGCACAATGTTGCAACTCTTGCAAATGAAAGGATTATATGGAGGGCTAGCTCATGAGGATCCCCATGATGATATTCGGAACTTTGTGGACGTAAGTGGTCCATTCTTGTTCAAAAACATCTCACAAGAATTAGTCTGTCTCCGGTTGTTCCCTTTTTCTTTGATGGGGGAAGCTACCAAATGGTTACTGACTTACTGAGGGATTTCATTACCACTTGGAATGAACTTACCGAGGAGTTCTATATAAGGTTCTTTCCTCCTTCAAAGATGATGTCATTGAGAGATAATATTCAGGGCTTCAAACGTTTGGAGGGTGAACCAATCCATGAGACGTGGCTGAGATTTCAGAAGTTGTTACTTCAATGTCCGATTCACGGACTTCCAAACAACGTGTTGTTGCAACACTTCTACAGGAGTCTTGACTCGGTGAACAAAGGTGTGGCTGATCAACTTGTCCAAGGAGGTATAATGCAATAGTAATTCGAAGTAGCATCTAATCTCCTCGATGGCATGACCAAGGTTAAAAGAGCATGGTACACTCGGGAGGACCAGGTGTCTCCTCTGACCTTTAGGATGACAAAGGAGCAGATCGAGAAAGACCAAGAGAGAGACCAAAATATGGCAAAAATAATGACCTAGTTTGATATCTTAGCGAAAAATGTGATGGGAAGTCAGTCGAAAAGTGTAAATGTTGTTGGTGTGAGTGGGGTGAACCCTGATGATGCACACTTTGAGGCTTTATATTATGAGGAAGTGAATTTTCTTGTGAATCAAGGAGGAGGTTTACGTCCGAGCTATCCAAGGCCGGGCGGGAATCCAAGTTGGAATAGAGAAAGGGATGATGGATGGAGAGACCGTGACAGAGAATGGCGTGATCGTGGTGCTAATTGGAAGGAACGGGATTGTCACAAGGAAAGATACGTTCCACCCCATGAACGTCAAACTCCAAAAGAGCAAAGAGCTGACCCGGATAACTTTCGCACGGAAGATATGCTTGCTCGCATTCTCAATAAGGTGGAAGGGTCGGACAAGGTTTTGAAAGAAATGAAATAGGACGTCTCCACACTCAATCAGACGGTCACCTCTCACTCAGTGTCCATCAAACAATTGGAAATGCAAATGGGTCAAATCTCATCTCATTTGAATCCAAGGCCAAAAGGGGGTCTACCAAGTGATTCCTTGGCTAACCCAAAAAATGAACCTTGAAAAGCGTATCCACGTCGTGCCACGACGTTAAATAAGGTGCTTCTTATGAGGCAACCCAAGTGTTTAAGTTTTTATTATTGTTGTTTGAATAACGGGTGTTGAATGTGCAGGTTGATAAGTTGAAATTTTGGAAAAATGGCAACTTGGCGAGCCAAAGGTCCAGTCGGTGACTCGCCAAACTAGTCGGCATGCCCGACTTGGATCGTCGTTGGAACCACCTAGTTTGCTAGATGTTCTATAAAACTCAGTGGGATAAAGTACCACTCGGCACATCACCAAGTGGGTCAGCGACGTAAGTCTTGGTCGCCGACTAGCGCGCGAACTGAAGAGTCTGTAAGGGCCAAACCGTTTTAAATTCAAAATCTCTTCATTTTCATACTTTTCGATTTCCAAACTTTCACAACCACTTTTACTTGCTTTCATACTTTATTTTCTTACTTGTTTGTGTGGGATTTACGACTCGGGGAGGATTTTTGGATTCTTTCCTTGCCTAGCATTTCAATTTTTTGGCATACAAGGTTGGTTTTCTGAACCCCGCTTTAATTTGTGTTGAAATCGAATGCATTATTGTTATGTGGTTGTTCTTTTTGGTTAGTGTTTAATTGTTGATGGTGTGGTGTGTTGTTTTCCCGTGTTTAGTTGAAATCATGATTAATGGGCCTTAGATAGTGAATTTCCGTGACTATGATTGTTAAAATTATTGGGTTGTATTGAAATTGTTGTGGATCTAGCGGGGTGAAGTCTGAGTAACCCCGAA
Organism: Solanum etuberosum; assembly: GCA_029582245.1. NCBI lineage: Eukaryota > Viridiplantae > Streptophyta > Magnoliopsida > Solanales > Solanaceae > Solanum > Solanum etuberosum. The sequence continues at coordinate 162,466 of JAJONR010031782.1, forward strand.
TTGTGCTAATTGTCAAATTTCATGTAATGATAGTGTGGTTGACGTCATTCTTAAGGGAAAAAGATGTCAATTGGCCAATTTTGGCAAAATCAGGAGAAGTCTGAGTACCCCGTAAGCATGGGTCTTATGGGTCTTAATTGAATTGCATGAAATGAGTGTATAATTTTTTTCATGGGCTGCGGGTTAGATTTTGAAGGTTGGGGTACAAAACTAGCAGGTTAGGCTAATCGGCGAGCTATGTCTAGCTCGCTGAGTGGTTCGGCGGTTCACCTAACTTCCCCTAGATCGCCTTTTAATTCTCTATTTTATGAGTCTAAGTTATGTAACTTTCGGTGATATGCTTGAGCTCACCGAGTTCACTCAGCGACTCGCCGAAAGTAACTTCTGATCGCCCTTCTGCACCTCTTATTTTTGAAATTGTTCTGGAACTTTCGGCGAACTACTTTTAGTTCGCCGATTGGCCCTTGACATTGCCGACCTGCTTTAATTTTTAAGTGATTTTACTCTGGAACTTTCGGCGAGCCCGACCTGGATCGCCAAAGGGGTTCGACGAGCCTTTCTGTACAGTTTTTCATACTTTTCTTTTTCTTCAAATTGCATCTAACATGTGTTGTTTTATGTTGCAGAAATGGCTAGATCCAAAGTAGTAGAAATAAATCAACCTCCCCGAAATTGGGCACGTGGAATAGTAATCAATGAGGAGGATGCTGCCTCCCAGGTCCCGACTACTAAACTTCCTCCAAGAGGGGGAAGGGCAAGGGCCCTTTGCAACCCATACCTATAGAGGGGAGCTCTGATAGTGAGGGTATATACGCTACAGACCTCACTACATCTGACAGTGAAGGCCAATCAGGGGACAATTCCCCAGCCTCCGTATCTGAACTGGAGAACGATAAGCTCCTACAGGCTAGGAGAGTGGAGCTACGCTCCAAGTCTATGAATGATTCATCTAGGATCTCGGTACCTCCAGCTCCAGCTCCAGCACCAACTCAGATAGTGGTACAGGCCCCACCAGTTTAGGGTCATCCTCCCCGGTCACTCAACAGACTAAAGGCCGAGGTTTTGAGGACCATTTTGGAAGAAAAGTGGTTGCCTACCGACGGTGCGGTGGACAAATATCATGAGGTGTGGAACACCTTGAAGTTCCATAAATTTGACGTTTTTACCAAACCCTTAGGCCCTTACATCCCTACTTGGGTCCGGGAGTTTTACTGTGCTTATGGGGAGCTGGTCCCTAAAGGAAAGAAGAAGGCCAGCATGTTTAAGCCGGTTGATGAGGTGATGGTTCGAGGCTGGAAGGTGAAGTGCAGCAGCTCGGACATAAATGTGGTACTTGGGTGTTCACGGGATTTCATGCATGATTACATCGACCTCATAAAGAAGAAGACCCTAGATGATCTAAAGGGTTGGCTGGCACCCCTTATTTCTGATGTGACATCGAGGTGCATCGAGGCAGGTGAACTGATTGAGAAGAAGGACCTGAACGTTGCTGCCAAATACTGGTTCAGGTTTATTAGTAGCACCATCATGCCTTCACAGAATGATTCGATCCTCCGACACCCGAAGGTTGCTTGTCTTGGTTCTGTCATAGCTCAGCAGAGGCTGAACTTGGGGCTGCTCATTGAGCAAGAGATGGCCATGAGGGCTAAGCAGAGTCAGACCTCCATTCCATTTTTGGTACTGATCACTGAGCTGTGTAAGAGAGCCCGTGTCCCGATGGATAAGAAGACAGATGTGGAGGTGACCCCCACCTCTTCTACTGATATCCGACGTATCGAGGCTGAATACCTGAGGGATGAGGCCGACAAGAGGAGGGCTGCACAGGTGGATACATCCCCGGAGGTTGATATTGATATGTTGCCGACTGAGGCAATCATGCCCCCTCAGGCCTGTGGGCCTACAGGTACATCTAGTCCCTCTACTTCTGACACTCCCACTTCTACTACTGCACCCCCTCCCACTACTTCTGTTGTTGCTACTGCTGGCTCCCGACCCCCTAACACCCAGGCTATATTGTATAAGATAGGCCATCTGGCTCAATCTGCTGATGTGTGTGCCTCTCGGGTAGAGGCTGTTGTGCCTGGGCTGATATAGTGGGCGATTGTTGCTACCTTGGCCCCGATTAGGGCTGAGATGAAGGAATATCGAGAGTTGATTGATAGCTACAGGTTTGGTTTGGATGCCCTTACTGTGAGGATTGAGTCTTGTGAGAAGAGCCAGGGTGCTACTGATGTTGTGACGGCCTTGAAGGCTGATGTTGTTGGACTGCGCAAGGATTTGGACATCTAAAGTCCATAGATTTATCGATGTTGTTCGGCACAGTTGAGATTCTCGACATCCCGAGCACCGATATTCCAGCCAGTTCTAAGGTTCCTCCGGCTACTACGACCAGAGATGTTGTTAGGACTGATGATGCAGATGATGAGTCTGAGGCGGAGACTGATTAGGAGGAGCTCGATGTCTGTGATGATGTCGTATATGATTATTTGGCAGATATGGAGGATGCCATGGTTGAGACTGTTGTGCAGGCATCACGTAGAGAGACGTCAATAGTGGGCTCCAGTGGAGCCAAGTATGCTGCTGAGCCGGGCACTGATGCCCCGACAGATGGAGTTACAGACATGCAGACTTCACCCCAGGCTTAGCCTGGCAGGATGATTCTCTTCACTCCATTTCTGTTACTTTTTAGACTATTTTTATTATTTCTTTATCTTTGAGGACAACTGTTATTTTTGTTTGGCGGGGTTAGATATTTCCATACCTACCTCTATTGGGCTATTTTTATGGATATTGTTGTGTTGTTGGTTTTGGTTTTGTGAATAATGGATCTTATCTTGTGTTTATATATATATCTTGGTTTTTTATCCATATTGGCCCATTGTTTTTAATGTGCAAATGGTTTTAAACAGATTTTAAAATTTTTGCCACCTCTCAATGTGTGTGAATGTGCCTATTCTCTTGCAAATTCGAGTGTCGGTTGTGGTCAATACCGGAGACTTGAATAGTGCTCTCAATTGAATGATATGAGTGTACGGATACGATGAGGCAAATTGAGTTACATAGGTCATATGTTAACTCCTAGCATCTTGTTGTGACTAGCCGGTTGATTGAGTTGATCTATTGTGATGATCATTGTACGCTAGCTAAAGATCGTAGAGTCTTGTTTGACGATTGTGTCGAATGCCATGTGTGGTGAGGTTGTCTTGAACTATGTGCTTGATGATACCTAGAACTTGCCCCGTTAGTCCAATTGACTGATTGAAACGAGCGATTGAAATTATCTTAGGCAAAATTTGTGAAGAGTGAACCTAAATTGATAGTATACCTCTTTGTGGCCACCTTGTGAGAAGTGTGAACCTTGTTTGGAACCCTTTGAGCCTATCATTTTCTTTGAAAGAAACTTGAACAACTTTGACCTCTTTGTCCCATCACCTATAACCTTTATGAAGTATTGGTTCATTTGAATAGCAAACTTAGGGGTGTGGTGAAAAAGAAGGAAAGTCAAGAAGTGTGAAAAATTCCCCTTTGAAGCAATGGTTTGAAAAAGATGGAACCCCTCCATGTAAACAAAAGAGGAAGAAAACAAAAGGTGAAAATTGAAAAAGACTGAAAAAGAGAAAAGTTTGTGAAATAAAGTGTGTGAAAGGAGTAAAAGAGATGGAGTATCCAATGAGTTATGCTTAAATGAATAATAGGATGGATTGTAAACATGTTAGAATGTGAAAGAGAAGTAGAAAAAGTAATTTTCAGTCCATACTTCATGAAGGTAGAAGTCACTAAGCCTAAATGATCATACCTTTACACTCAGCCCCGTTACAAGCCTTGAAAAGACCTTTGTGATCTTGAATGAGCTGAAAATAATGTTGATTGGAAAATAAGGGCAAGCCTATGGGTAGAGTCATGCATGTGTTCATCTTTGTGAGTGTGAGAGTTGTATTTGATTCCGAGATTATAAATTGTTGATGAATCTTGTGTGAGCATGGAATCATTCTTGGTGTGAGGGCATTTGAATGCTTTTGTTGAGCGTGAACTTGCATTTGAAGAAAGCATTGTGAGCTTGAGTCTATTTGACAATGGTCAGTCATAATATTAAACTTAGACCGAAAGGAGCAAAAAGCTGAAGAAGTAGAAGAAAGGCAATCCTGGTGCTCGCCAAGACCACTCGGCGAGTCGCCGAGTGGCTCTTTAGCTCGCCTAAAGTTCCAGTGTGCCAGCCCTGGTGAAGAACCTACTTGGCGATGGAAATGGACAGTCGGCGGACCGCTGACTGGATCGACGACCTCGACCTTGATCGCCTAAAATCATAGAACCCTGAGGATAAAAGGGCAAGGCAAACCGACGATGGAATGGAGCAAAGGGAGCGTCACCGACTTGGTCGGCGATGCTCCACTTACTTTACCTACTGGTCCTGAACGCCAAAATTTGGGAAACTATAAATTGAAATTTGAAAAGCAGAAAATGTATTTAGCAATTGGGAATCTAAGTTGAAGTTTTTCCTGAGTTTTTCCATTGTAGAACTTAGAGCTTTTGAGACTTGGTTTTGAAGAATTTCAATTGGGTTTTTTAATTAAGTTGATTTGAAACATTGTAGAGATTTGGGAACCATTACCCAGTTCATGGATAACATAATTGGTAATCGTTTCTTCCTTTTTATGATGTGTGGCTAAGACCTCAATTCTTGGGGTGTGATCATGTGATTGTTGGTTTTAATTAGCTCGAGAGAGTAGATAAATTAAGGTTTTGGGTTGTTTATAGTGTTAAGCTTGCCGAGGTTCGAGAGAACTCGCTTGAATCGTAATAGTTGTTCGAGAGAAAGCTATTGCATCTATAGTTTAGCCTACCCACTGAGATTCTGCAATTGTTACTGAATTCCAATTACCCATATAGCGAAATTAACCTATAATCGATCACATCCCCAACAATTCCTCTCTACTGATTGTTTCCCCTTTTTTCGCAATTGTTTTAGTTGTTAATTTTACAAACAAATTCCCCCATCTGACATTTGTGTCACCCTTTTGACTTATCTAAACGTTTTTGATAATTTTTATTCCTATAATCGATTAGATCAGGTTTATAACTTCATAACAGAATTCGAACTTGTACCGCTCCCTGTGGGTTCGACCCCAACTCATTTGTTGGGTTTTATATTAGATTACGATCGCCTGCACCTAGTATTGGATGAGGAGTAGTTGAGCGTTTATGATACCACGACCGAAAATAATGGATTAAGGCACTCCGTGCAACTTTACCATTTCTCTAAAGTACAACATGACATAATCCTCTGCCGAATAGGAAACCTTGATGGAAAGGAAATGAGCCGATTTCGTCATCCGATATACTATAACCCCAATTGAATCATGTTGTCGCTGGGTGCGAGGCAAACCAACAATAAAGTCCATATTCCCACTTCCTAGTAGGAATACTAATGTCTTGGGATAAACCTCCCGGTTTTTTATGCTCAACTTTCACTTGTTGAAAATTAGGACACTTAGTCGCGAATTCCGCAATATCCTTCTTCATCCCATTCCACTAATAGACTTCCGGCAAATCATGGTACATCTTGGTGGCTCCCGGGTGAATGGAATACCGGGAACTATGGGCTTCTGACAAGATTTGTTCCCTCAAGTCATCAACATTCAGAACACACAAATGACCTTGATATCTAAGTACACCATCTTCCCCTTGGGAGAAAGCCTCAACGGATTTCTTAAGCACCGCTTCTTTTAAGTCGACCAAAATTGGATCAAGACCTTTCTTGGCTTTCACATCCGCCACTAAAGATGATTTTGAACCATTGTGAACAATAACACCACCCTTGGTAGAGTCCACTAACCAAACACCCAATCGGGCCAATCTATGAACATCTCGAATTAATTCTTTATTTTCTTCTTCAATATGAGAAACACTTCCCATGGATAACCGACTAAGAGCATCCGCCACCACATTTGCCTTTCCAGGGTGATAGAGAACACTCATGTCATAATCTTTAAATATCTCAAGCCACCTTCTTTGGCGTAGATTTATATCCTTCTGATTAAACACATATTGCAAACTCTTGTGGTCAGTAAACACATCTACATACACACCATACAAATAATGCCTCCAAATCTTTAAGTCAAAAACAACCACTGCTAGTTCAAGGTCATGGGTAGGTTAATTCTTTTCATGAATCTTAAGTTGACTTGAGGCATAGGCAATGACTTTCCCATTTTTCATAAGCACACACCCTAACCCAATTCTTGAGGCATCACAATAAACCACAAAACCATTTGTCCCTTCTGGTAGAGTCAACACCGGAGCGGAAGTAAGCCTATCCTTCAATTCTTGAAAACTCTTCTCACACGCTTCGGACCATATGAACTTAGCCTTCTTTTGAGTCAAAGCCATCAAAGGAGAGGCAATTGAAGAGAACCCCTCAACAAACCTTCTGTAGTAACCAGCTAAACCCAAGAAACTTCTAATATCCGAAGGAGTTAGAGGTCTAGGACAACTCGTGACCTTATCCGTCTTCTTAGGATCTACCTCAATACTCTTACTTGAAACAATATGGCCAAGGAAAGCTACTGATCTTAGCCAAAACTCACATTTGCTAAACTTGGCAAAGAGTTTTTGGTCCTGAAGAACTTGCAACACGATCCTCAAATGATCAATATGCTCATTCTCAGTTCTCGAATAAATCAATATATCATCAATTAACACAATTACAAACATGTCAAAGTATTGTCTAAACACCCTATTCATCAAATCCATAAACGCCAAATGACATTACCAAAAACTCATAATGACCATACCGAGTTCGAAAAGCCGTCTTCGAAATATCATCTTCTTTCACCCTCAATTGGTGATAACCTGACCTAAGATCAATCTTAGAAAAGTAACTCGCTCCTTGAAATTGGTCAAACAAGTCATATATTCTTGGAAGGGGATACTTATTCTTAATAGTCACCTTGTTCAACTGATGATAGTCAATACACATACGAAGAGATCCATCCTTCTTTCTAACAAACAAAACTGGAGTACCCAATGGAGAGATACTCGGTCGGATGAAACCCTTATCCAACAAATCTTTCAATTGTTCTTTCAATTCCTTTAATTCTGCCGGAGCCATACAGTAAGGAGGAATAGAAATAGGTTGCGTATCTAGGAGAAGGTCAATACCACAGTCTATTTCCCTTTCAAGAGGAATACCGGGTAAGTCATCTGGGAACACTTCCGGGAACACATTAACAACGGGGATCGACTCAAGATTAGGGGTTTCGGAATCTACATCCCTCACCCTAACTAGATGGTAAATGTAACCCTTAGAAATCATCTTCATATTTTTAAGGCAAGAGACAAACTGACCCTTAGGCATAGAATTTCCCCCCTTCCACTCTAGGACAGGCTAATTCGGAAACTGAAACTGAAACTTGACTACACGAGTTCTACAATCAATAGAAGCATAACATGAGTTCAGCCAATCCATGCCAAGGATAACATCAAAGTCTAGCATATCAATCTCTACCAAGTAAACAAGAGTAACTCTATGGGACAAGAAAACAGGACACTTTCTATCGACCCTCTTAGCCAAAATAGAATCACCAACAGGAGTAGAGCAGAAAAAGGATCTAACAACACATCCAGAAGAACATCAAACCTCATATCCACATATGGCGTCACAAAAGACAAAGTAGCACCGAGATCAAGTAAAGCATATAAATCAAGTTGGAAAACATTCAACATACCGGTAACCACATCGGGAGAACCCTCTTGTTCACCACGAGTCTGAAGTGCATAGAATCGGTTTTGCTTAGGAGCATTGGGACCTAAACCACTAGAAGGAGCTTGCTTGCCCTCTCTTCCTCTAGCCGTAAGCATTGGGCAATCCCTCATTTTATGACCACTCTTACCACAATTAAAGCAACCATCCATGTCGGCTAGGCACTTACCCTCGTGCTTCTTTCCACACCTAGTATAAGTAGACATGGGCAATGTAGATCCACTACCATTACCTCCTTGAGTCTTAGGGTTAGACACCCTATCTTTGTTGAACTTAGAAGGAGCATTGGAGGAACCTTGACCGGAAAACTTTTGTCTAAATCTAGGACGACCATGTCCATCGGACCTTGCATGAGAGAAATTACCATCACCGATCTTAGCCCTCTTTGTCTCCCTAGACTTTTCCTTAAGTTTCTCCTCTTCAATCTGTTCAGCATGAACCATGAGACGAGAGATTTCCATGTCATTAATGAGCATGGCGGTATGGAACTCTTTAACCACCATTTTAGACACACCCGAAATGAACTTACTCATCATTTCCCTTGAATCGACAACCATTGTTGGAGCATACCTAGACAATTGTGTGAACTTCAAAGCATATTCTTCCACACTCATACTTCCTTGACAAAGGTTGATAAATTCAAGCAACTTTGCTTCCCTCATCTCAAGAGGAAAGAACCTGTCAACAAAAGCAGCCTTAAACTTCTCCCAATCAAGAGGATCCACATCTTCCGGCCTCCCTTCTTTCCATTGGTTGAACCAAGTTTGAGCAATACCTTTTAGTTGATAAGCGGCCAACTCCGCCTTTTCCACCAGTGTGACTCCCATGATCATCAAGACCTTATAGACCTCATCAATGAACTCTTGAGGATCTTCCTCAACCTTAGACCTATGAAAATCCAGAGAATTCATCCTAGTGAAGTCCCTCACTATAGATGTCGTCGTACCCACATTTGGGTTCACGGGAACGGTAACCTTCCTATTGGCTAGGGCCGTCACAGCTTGAGCCAATACTTGAAAAGTAGCCCTAAACTCTGCATTAGTCACTTGCTCAGCCAAAGGATCGCCGGAACTTGAGGAGCTTGGGGAGGAGCTTCTTGTTCCACATTCTCCCTCACATTCTTTCTAGCATAAGCTCTTCGAGTAGCCATATCCTTTAGATCATCGGATAAGGATTTGAAGTAACCTTAGTTCATTATTATTGTGGGAAGTAGCCTTAACCGACATAGAGACCATGTGAGCTATAACATGATCCCCCGGTGACTCCCACACCGAAAAGGGTTGTCCTACTTGCTTGGTAAGGACCATGAACTTCTAGATTAGGTGGATCCACTAGCTAATGTCTATCTAGACAATCATCCAATAGGGGCACATAGGTAAGGGATAAGGAGATTGCTTCTAGAAACCCGGCCTCTACTAACGGGAGAGCTTCCATCTCAATATCTTCTCGGTGCTAAGTATAAATCCCATGGAAAATTCATTTCTTACTTGTTCTTATTATCCATGGAGAGGCACATCATCTTGCCAATCCAAGCTAAGTGATAATCCATGGAAAGAAATCATACAATAATTAATCCAAGCTAAGTCATTAGGATAGCTCTTAAACTTTGATTTAATTAGGTGAGAAGACCTTTCAACCTTAGAACCCTTTATTATGTGAGAAAACCTTTCACATCATGTTTTCATGTGTATATGAGAACAATCCTTTCAACAACATAACAACAACATCATCATTGATACTTTACTCTCAAAGCATCCTTAAAATATTTGCATAGATTTCATAAGAACATGCATAATTCCATAATTTACCTTTCAAGGTTAAAAACCTACTTTCAATCATCAACATTTAGAAAACATGGATTAGATATTGATTTAATCATAAATTCATGTAACTCTATCAATACATTCTTGATTTCATAAAACTCTTGCTTTATAATCAAAATCCCACATCATATGATCATAACTTGAAAACATGGGGATTTCATGGGTTCATAGGGGAAATCATCATAAAATCATAGTATTTTATCAATTCATGCATAAGATATCATAACTCAGTCATTTAAATCAATAATCAAGAGAACTCGTGACAATTGAAGAAAACCCTAACTCAATTGGGTATTTCTAACTTTGAAAAAAGAGGAATTTGGGAACTCTATGAATGGAAGGAATCCATGGATGAAAACTATCATACCTTGAAGCCAATTTCTAATCTTTAATGGAGGAATTGAGACTTGACTTGAAACCTGACTTGAAACCCTAGGTTGAATCCTTCTTCTTCAAGCTTTCTAGAGAGAGAATTATTTGAGAGTTCTTCTTTTGTGGTGAATTTGGAGAGAATGATTTCTATTGGGAAATCTGGGGGTTAAAATACTTATATATGGGTCTTAGTGAAGGGTAAACGACGTAGTATAGAGATAAAATAATTAGGAAAAGACCCAACTACCCCTGAACATAACTGCCAGCCCACCGCCAATGGACCACTGACGATGGACTGTGCTCAGGAAGACGGGACGTCCTGCACGACCGTCGTTCGTGGGCAGAAGCTGAATTCTGGGCCAGTGAACCACGAGCCCCCAACCATGGACCGTGGTCTGACCTACGGTCTATTGTCAGGTCGTGGTCCTGAGCCTCTGCAAACCTTGGGGGTGACCAGTCCATGGACCACACTACGGTCCGTGGTCCTACCCACGGATCGTTGTTGGCCTCCGTGGCTGGCACCTGCAACTTCCTTAATTTTTCCTAATTACCCTTTTTCGAATCCGGGGTGTTACACTAGTAACCATTCCTCTTCCTTCTATCAAAATCTCTCTACACCATTATTATTCCTTATTCTACTCATAAAGGAACTCTTCACTTATAACTGACTGGGTGCATGATTACAAGCACATAATTTGCCTTATCACTATCTCCTTTCATAGATTAATGAACCTTTGCTTGCTTTTCTCTTAACTTAAGGGCAGTACTTTCTACTACTGCTCATAATCTAGTAATTCATACTATCTTTTAGGGTGAAAATATTACCCAGGCTCTAAACACACTTTCTCATAAGGTTCTCACCTGAATAAGTTTTAGAGAAGAGAGTACATCTCGATTTCAGCTCAAATGCACGATTCATATGAATGTGAGTGCATCCTTTCGAACTCAATAGTTAACTCACTCATAGGCTCCTCTCAAGCCCCTCTACAGTCTCATGACTTCCTCAAGATTTTATCTAAGAGCAGCTTATCGATAAAGACTGACTTTGGTTTTTAACTACCTCTAGTATGAGGGGTAGTCGAATGAATCTGAGAAATGCATGAGTTTTGAAGAAATTCCTTATGACACAGCTCTACTGCACGATTTAGAGTATTAAAGAAGTGAAACTTTTCCTAAATGTTTGTAGTCCCTTATTTATAGAAGTGGGGCCCTCACAACCATAAATAAGATCCTACTGACACGGCTTCATATACACCCTAGGACACTTGAACTCTGGGTTCTGATACTAACTTTGTCACGCCCCGAGCCTACACCCTGGACGTAACAAGCACTCAAAAATTATTGTTGGTTCCCAAGCGAACCGTTGGCCTGGCTTATTACTATGTGGAAGACTTACTCAAGAAAAATAAAAACTCATAATGCAAAAATAACTTATAAAAACTTAATTTAAACTCAACTCCAAAAATCGTCTGAAAATAATTTAAAAGTATTAGTTAAATGCCTCATGAACTCAAAACATTACAACAACAAAGGGAATAATGATAGACTCCTCGACTTTTAAACTATCTATGAAGCCTCTACTATTACAGCAGGATTATTGGGACAAATACCCTCGACATACTATCAACTGAAAATAAAAGTGGAACCCTCCGGAAGAAAGGAGGCTCACCAAAGCTAACTGGAACTGCAAGTGGTATCAACGGAGCATCTGTTGATAACCCTGAATACCTGTATCTGCATCATAAAAAGATGCAGGCCAAATGGCATCGGTACATTGAATTACGAGCATGTAAGGGGAATTCTAAAGCATAAACATAATCTTGAAGTGATAGAAAGGAAACATACTTACCTCTTCTCAAACTCACTCAACTCAACTCCACTTAAGGATAGGATATTCAACTCAAAGATAAGATACTTAACTCAAAGGTAAGATACTCAACTCGAAGATAAGATACTCAACTCGAAGATACTCAGCTCAAGATACTCAACTCAAAGATACTCAACTCAAGATACTCAAGGATAAAGAACCAATAAGAGATTTAATATACATAAACCTTTTAAAACAATAGATATTAACTCAATTGTATGTAAGAATACAATAATAACTCAATTGTATATAAAAATACAATAATAACTCTTATTTGGGAGATTCTCTAACTGACAACCATCACTATGAGCTATGTGATGATACATCGTCTCGCCCACACTGCCAGAACTGTCCTATACATTGCCGGAGTATAAGACATCCTCAACTAAGTGGATCCACTAAGCTATGCTTAAAAGAAATAAGGAATCATCTAAAAAGTATGACCCTTTTTACCCATGTTGGCATACATGGTTTATGAGGACTTTGAGTTGTCTGAACTCGTCCCCATATCAGTGCACAATACTACTCCCAATAATATGACTCATGCTCATATGTTTAAAAACATTTCCTCATCCTCAAACTTTGGGATTATTACTCAAAAGGTTCTCTTAAAAGAGATAGTGCTCAAAACTCCTCATGAACTCATTTGGAAATTAAAGTTTCCTCTCAGTTTAAATGTAAAAACATTTACTCTTTGGAATACTTAGTCCCCTTATATTCATTTTGAAAACATGAAAATTGACTCTAATCATCCTCATCCTCATTTACTCAAGTCTTAAAACAAATTATAAATAATTGTAAAAGACTTCTCAAAATAGAGTTCATGCCGAATTATGGATGTGAACGACTCAATTCAAGGGTTTCAATAACCATATATAGAACTCAATACTCAGAACTCAATAACTCCAGAACTCAAGGACTCAATGATACTACTCATCTCAAGAATGCTCGACTCTTAGGGTTCATGTGGAATTATGGGCATGAACAGCTCAACTCAAGGACCTTCATGTGTAACATGTAGTAGTCCCATAATTAGGAATATAATCTCAAAAGGATTAGGAACTCAATACTCAAGAACTTAGAACTCGAAGGTAATACTCCTCTTAAGATCACTCAATTCATAGATTTCATGAGAATTATGGACATGAACAACTCGACTCAATGGTCTCTATGAAAATATAGAACTCATGGGTACAACTCTTCTCGTTCTCATACTTACTTCCTCAAAACTTAGCTCAAATCGATAGTTGATCTCAAGGGATTCACAATTTAACTCAAAGACTTTATTGGGGGTCTGATTGGACGCACTGCTGGAGCGTCGCGCCAACCCTAAATTACTGGGGTCTGATTGGGCGCACTGCTGGAGTGCCGCGCCAGCCCCAATTTACTGGGGTCTGATTGGGCGCATTGTAGGTGCGCCGCCCCAGCCCCAACTCAAAAAATTTCAAAATTTTCTACTTCAATTTTGGGTCCTAATTCACCTAAAATTGATTGGATTCTTCCCAAATTTCTTAGATTCATCAACCTAACTCAAGTACATGAAAATCTACTCGAAATTACTCAAGAATTATACTCACTCGCAAGATCCTCACCTCAAGAACTCAATAAACTCCATTAACAAGGAATGAAGAAAAAAACCTCAAGAAACTCCTCAAGAACACAAATCATTCAACATCAAGGACGTAATTACGAATAAAAATCACATGATTGGCATGTGGGTGAATGAACCCAACACTATGAGAACTTAGATACCTCAAATAACTAGGTTCTTGGTGAAATCTTGGATGAACGCTTGAAACCTTGGACTTTTTGTCCTATTGAATCTTCTCTCTAAAACCCTAAATGTTTTGGGGATGAATGAAACTGATTCTAATCAGCTTAGACCCTTAATTAGCTGTAATTCACGTTTATACTAAGTGGGGGTAAGGAAAAAACTAAAATACCCCTCTTTAGTTGGGGTGGAAAGGCCCTATCTAGAGAGGTTACGCTCAAACATCTGAGCTCGAATTTTAGCAAACTCGGTGGCGTTGGAAAGAGGACTCAAATACCTTTAATTTTATAGGTTATGGGCCACGTAACTCTTTATATTCTAATAGATATTATCGTTTGAAAATTGACTCAATTAGAATTTTCCATCAAAACTTAATCGATAAGGAAACTTTCAACTCTACTTTGTGCTAGGAGTTTCTAGTGACCTTAATTGATATCCAAAATCATTCCCACACTAAAGAATTTGACTTTACACATATGGACGATTTAAGAATCACCCGATATGACCCAATAAGTAAATGAAGAATGGTTTGAGTTTTAACTTAGAAATTTTTGGGGTGTTACATCACATATTTCAGGTCAAGCACACCTCAGATTCGAGTTTTGATTGTTCCATTGAGTCTGCAATGTCAAGTATAATTGATTTGCATATGTGGTTTGTGTATACGGGGTTCCAAATGAATCCTAAGGTCCTTTTGAAAGATTTTATGCCTTGTTTTACTCGTTTCTGGTTCTTATGCATGACCATTTTGGTCATCGTGATTACGAGGCTCTCTCATCATAATTGCATAGCCCTAATTTTAGTTGCATCGTGATCACGTGGGTCTTTCCGCGATAGTGATGGTCAACTTTAATGAGCTGATTGTTTTACTCATTGTGATCGTGTGACTCTGTATCGTGATCGCGATAAGTATTTGAGACCTGGGCAGAATGTTTTTCTAAATTCGGGGTTTGAACCCCATTTCACCATTTTTGAGTTTCGAGAGCTTTCAGATGGCGATTTGAGCTAGGTTTTCAAGGAAAAACTTTTGGGTAACGATTCTTAACTCTAAATCTTCTATTACCCATTATTATTTATGGATTTAAGTGTTCAAATCAAGATTTTGAAATGAGAAATTTGGGGTTATCTTCAAGAACCCAAGAACTTAGTAAAATGGTGATTGTGATCTGATTTTGAGTCCCTTTTCGAAATGATTTTACCCAATGAGTTCCTAAGGCCTTGGGTAACATTTTCAAGTATTAAATTTTAGATTCAAACCTTATTTTTGGAATTGGATTTTGTGTTGATTGACACATTTTTCAAAGAATCGATGTGGGTATTGTTGTTTCTGGAAATTTATTGTGAATACTTAATTTATATAGATTGTGTTGCTTTGGAAGTGATTCGAAAGGGATATTTGTTTGGAATGATTTATGTGTAGGTTGTAGTTTGAGGAGGTTTGGTTGGAGTGTAATGGGTATTTGTTTTCTAGCTAGGTGCCTTGTTTATTAGGTTGCTTGATGGGTACCATGTGCTTGGTACTCACTCCTTGCTTTTAAACTTGTGTAAGTTTTGAGCCTGATTTATCGTGATTGCTCTTGTTCTCACTGTATGAGGCTTGTTGAAGGACTTGAGAGGTAGTTGCTTGTCATCCCGGCATACCCTTTGTTCCCTTTTTCTTTATGCTTTGTTCTATACTTTATGTATTAGTGGCTTTTACACGTAACAACTAGATTTTGGGGATTTTAATACAAAGAATAATTTTCCACTCTATCTTTTTCTTGCTTTATATTTTCGCATATCTTTCATTTCTATTGGGTTGAGGCTGACTTGTCTTGGTGGGAATAGACAAGTGTCATCACACCCATTTTTTGGTCCTCACAACAATATGGTTGTAACACCTTGCAGCACTACTTTTAGAATCTGTATCATTCACCGTAAGTATATAAGCTTGAACTGGTGATGTCCTACTTGCTCATGTGTTTTACGGTCCATTACCAAGTGAAGCAAGGGTATCATAAGTGATTTAGGGTCATAAGGGATATCTAACACAAAGCCAACTTCAAAACATTTCTATCGGCTAAGTTTTCGCATGAGTCCATATAAGGGTCAACTTCGATCGTCCATATCTCTTAGAATAATTAGATTTAGGTGACCCAAAATTTATCAAATTAAAGGTATATGAGGTTATTTTCAACTCCACCAAGTTTGCATCAAAACCGAGTTTGGAATAAAATGTTATGGATGATTTACTAGAGACACTTTAACATGGCAGAAGCTTCGTGATGGCTCCACGACACTGTCATGGCCCAAAGTATACTCTAGGTGTAACATGGCGTATAGGACCCCGAGAGGGCCTACACAAGCCACTTAGCATGCATAAACAAGATAATAGAAAATTAAGAGATTTTTAAAGACAATTCATATCATAAAAAATTTTGTCAAAACGAATTGGAAGTCTACATAGTCTCAAAACCATCTATTACATCAAGAGTGATCGGGACGTAACCCTGCATCACATAAAACATATGAAAAGTAAAGACGAAAAGTAATAAAATGTCCGGTCCTCGGAACATGAGGACTCACCACTAATCAAGTCTACCAAAGTGATCTCCAGCCACGAGGATTCAAAATCGAAGCGTCGAATCGTACATTTTTAGAAGAATGTACGCAAGAGTATGTACTAGTTCAAGAATGTATCAAGTATCATAGCAATGTATAAAAGTTACCAAAAGGACATTTTCATGACATGCAAAGACCATCTTAGAACATAAGATAAGAGATTAGAAGTATAATCATAATCATGGTCAATGCAAGTAAAATCATCTTTGAACACATGTGTGATACTTTTAGAAGTAACCTTTGTCCATCATTAATGTTGTGGGAAATTTTCCTTAACCAACATAGAGACCATGTGAGCTATAACAAGCAATCCGGTGTCTACCTCACACTGAAAATAGGTGCCTCATTTGCCAAGGTAAGAACTATGAACTTCTAGCTTAAGTGGATCCACTAGCTAATGTCTATCTAAGACAACCTATGATGGCACATAGTTTATAGGACACGAGTAATCTCCACTTGTCCACTCGGTACTAAGCATAATTTCCACGGAATAGTCATCAACCATATTCATCTTTTCTTTAAGGGACATGGGTAATCGCCTCTTGTCTTTTACTATGGGGACATGGGTAATCGCCTCTTGTCTTACCATTAGAATATCTCTTAAATCTTGATTCATAGTTTAGTTGAGAAAACCTTTCATATTTATGTATTGAGTATTATGTGAGAAATCCTTTCACAAAAATCAACAACAACACCACTTATGCTTTACTCTCAAAGCAACTTAGATCATTTTCATAAGAACATGCATATCTTCATAAATTCACCTTTCATAGTTCAAAACCCACTTTCAATCATCATAGTCTAGAAAATATGGGTTAAGCATGGGTTCATGGAAATTCATCTTAAAAACATAGAATTAGCTCAATTCATGTATAATAGTTTATAAAACAATCAATTAGACCAATACTGAAAAGAACCCATGACATGGAAGAAAACTCTAACTTCAATTAGAGATTTCTAATTTGTAAATTAGAGAATTTAGTAACCCTATGGAGGAAAGAGCTCCATAGGTGAAAACTATCATAAGTTGATGCCAAAAGCTTGAAATAAATGGAGGATTGGGAGACTTGATCTTGCAACCCTAGCTTCTTTCTTCTTCCTTGGAGAGAAATATTTGAGAGGATGACTTGATCTTCTTTTGAGAATTTGAGAGAATGAATTGAATTGAGTGATTTTGGGGGTAAAAATCCCTATATAGGTCTTTGGGTAGAAGGTAAAACGACATAGTATTGAGTTAAAATAATTGGGAAAAGACCCAAAAGCCCCTGACTAGAAATTGCTGAATTGACTCACTGAAAGGCCTAGACGGGCCATCTAGAGCACCACGGCCCGTCTAACGGGTCGTGAAGAAACTCTGTGTGACAGGGATTCACTATTTCGGGCATAACTTTTTTACTTTGAGCTTGGAATTAGGCAAACTCGGTGACATTGGAAAGAGGAATCAAAGATATTTCATTTGATAGGTCATGGGCCACCTAATTCTTTTGGTGCTAAAATATAAGATCGTTTGAAGTTGACCCTAAACTCTAAGTCTGATAAACCCCCTTCATTGACGACTTCACGGTCCGTGTGGGGATTCACGGGCCATTTAGACGTCGGTGGTCCTTGACCAGTGACTAGGGGAGAAGCCCCTTCTGAGTGGGCAACTTGACGAGCCCTTGGACTGCCCGTCAACCTCACCACGGGATGTTTAGTCATCCGTGGGAGGGACACCGGCCTGGGTAGGTTCTGGGAACTTCTCACGAGCATCCAAACATATTGTGGTCCCCTACACAGCCCGTCTAGGGCTCTGTGGAGGGTTCTGTGGTCCACTTTTGGGTTCTTGACATGCCCGCTTGACCCTTTTCTAGTCTTTCTCTAATACGAGGTGTTACAGACACAGAGTAAATATGGACCTCACTGTCCGCTAGAATAAAATTTTGACTTCCAGCTCTCATTATTTATTTTTTGAGTATTTTTATCCTAAAAACCTTTAGGGAGTTATCTATATAGCCCTAAACATGTAGAAAATCAGTTTTTTCATAAATAAAACCCTCTCATTCAGTCCTAAATTTCTACATTCATGAAACACCATGGCTAGGGTTCATTTTCAAAGATTTTACTTCAAGATTCGTCACCAAGGTATGTAAGGCTACAATGAGAGTATTCATTTCTCTCTCATGCCTAAAGTATTATTATTCTCAAGAAACTCTTTAAGATTTTTAAAAGTAAAGCTAGGGTTTTTATGAAATTATGATTTTTCCTCATGAACTCATGTTTTCATTATTTCACGTTGATTTTAAAAAAAAAACTTTTTGCATTAATTAAGCATGATTCTTATTGTCTCTTATGCATTTTTTACTTATAAGCATGAAATCAAGCATGATATGATTTACAACCTAAATACAGGTTATTTTTAAGACATGAATTTTGAGCTTAGCCTCACATGTGATATGAATGATAAGAGATTTATATCCTTTTGAGCAATAAGTAAATACATGTTGCTTTGGGAGGACTATTTAGTACTGAGAGGAGGCGGGTTTTAAAAAGAAAAGTCCCATAACTACGTACCAACGTAGGATTATGTTTCACCACTTTAACGGTTGACCTTTAGCCCTTTGTGGCTCATGTTAGTGGATCCACATAAGATAACATAAGCTTCTATATCCCGGCAAAGTATAGGACAACCCATCCAACTAGAATTATTAGTTGGACTTCGTGAGATCAAATGACGTATATCGATTATAAGAAACTCCCCAGTTTATGCATCTTTTATGATATTTCCTTAACTTCATTTGGGGTATACTAAGTAAGCTATTTTATGCTATGATAATCCAAGGCTACTAATTTAGACTCATATTTATTCATATATTTTTGAAAGAAGGTCTTCAAACTAATATTTATGCATGTATTCCAATTATTTCTTTTGACTTCATTTATTAAAATTATGAATTTACATTTTAGAAACCTTATTCCATTGTTTCCTCTATATGTTTATTTATATGGGTATGTTGGTTCCCTTACATTCTCATTACATTATACGTATTGACACATACCTTTCTCTGTGTTGCATCCTTTTATGATGTAGATTTCGGCGCTTGTACTCTTACTTGTGGCTAGTAAGGTTGCAGCGTTTCTAGTTAGCACTTGGTGTTCCCTCTTCAATTGGGGACTCCATTAATTTAGGTATCTTAGTTTTCTTCATGTTTTTATTTTTATTTTTAGGTAGTTGGGGGCCATGTCCCAGTAGACTTACATTTTCAATTGAACTAGTATAGACTTATTAAAGATAGTAGAAATGTAGTTTAATGGATTTTCCAAATTTTATTATTCAGTTATTTATTTCAGTTTCTGCTTAGTTTCTTTTTTTCATGCTTTGATATGTATTGCAAGGGTTAGCTTGGGATCACTCGTGGTTCAAGGTACTGTGTCTTAACTGGGGTATAGACTCAGATCGTGACAATGGTTGAAGGAGTTACCACATGATTCTATCACCAACTGGGGAGATATGAAGGATGCCTTCCTTGAGATATTCTTCCGGCAATCTAAAATGTTACATCTGAAGGACAACACATTTTAGGTGGATACCTACTAGGTATTGTATGAGTCATGGTTTTGATTTAACTAGAAGTTGAAGCTATTTCCCAACCATAACTTGTTTGATGATCACTTGATGGAGTCTTTTTACATGTCTTTAAACTTTGCAACAAAAACAGTTGTTGATATATTTCTGGAGGATTATTTATAGAACAAACTTATACCGATGCAACAACTATACTGGATAGTGTTACAAAAAAAATAGGGCTTGGCACATTAGAGACTCTAAAGTCTATGGTTATACCAATGCAGTAACGTTGTCCATAGAACCATTAAAAAGAGAAGAAAGTGTGATCAAGATATAGAGCATCTAAAAAGTTTGATGGATGTTCTCACGAATTGTAAGGACCCATCCCGGTTTTTATGAATAGGACAATGGTGAAAGAAATTGAGCTAGAATACTTTTTGGGTAGTGATTCAAAAAATTTAGGGTAAGCCAGTCTTAGACTGAAATCTCGGCTAGGGGACGTATAAGACCATCCGGGAATCAGTGAGGTTATATGTCTAGGTTTGGGTTATATTTTCTAGTAGGCAAGACATTAAGAAATTTGTAGGGCTTTACGGAATAAAAATTTTTAACCTGTAGGCTTGGGTTATATTTTTTAGTAAGAATGGCCAGAGCTATGCCACTAGAGAAGCATAAGATTCTCAAAGTGTTCTTTAGATTGTCACTTTAGAGTTTTTTTGGGGCAATTGAACAGGATGCCCATAACTTTTTGGCAGCTTGCCATGAGTGGCTATATACTTTGGGGATAGTTGAGTCGAGAGAAGACGACTTCAGCGCTTATCAGCTTGATTGGCCAGCTAGTCAGTGGTAGCATTCCTACTTAGAAACTAGATGAGTTAGGTCTCCTTCCGGTTAAAAAGACTGAGTTTCCAAAGGCTTTCTTGGCCAGGTTATCCCATGGATCATCAGAGATAGACTCCATGATTAGTTCACTAGGTTGGAGAAGGGCTTTATGACTATGTAAGAGTATGAGATCAAGTTTCACGAGCTTTTCCTTCATTATATGATGATATTACTGACTGAGCAGGAGAGGATTTGTTGTTTTAACACCCTATATCCATAGACGTAGTTGGAAGCTAAAAGGTTGCTGAAAATTTGTTGGTGTCAGTTTTGACGAGATCCTCTACGATCCGTAGAAGGACTTACGGTCTGTAGAAGTTGGTCGAAGGAGTTGAATTGAAAAAATTGAAAATGTGAAGTCTAAGAAGAGTTCATATGGACCAATAGGATGGTCCGTAGAAAGTTATACGGCCCATAGGAAGGTTCCAGACTCGGTGAAATTTTGATAGATACAGGGTCTATAGATAGGTCTACGAACCGTACAAAGTCCTATAGTACGTAGCCAAGGGTTTCTTTCAAGGAAGTAGGATTTAAAGGAATTTTGACCTTAGGTTCTACGTAAGGGACCTATGATTCATAGAAAGGTCTATGGACCAAACATCTTGGCCATGGACTTTATCAAAAAGTTGAACTCCCAATCGTCATTCTAGGGTTGATCAGTACAGTCCGTAGATGTTTATACGAATCGTACATAATGTTTGTAGAAGTGGTTTGACAGTTTTTAAGTAGGGCCATTTTAGTCTTTTCCCAACTTTTCAAAGCCTAAACCCAATATTTTATCACCTAATTAAGGCTCTTAATAGTATCACTCGACCCTAACACCCCCATAATCATTCCCAAGACTTAGGATAAGGATCCAAGAGGAGAAGGCTAGTGTTTTCAAGCATTCATCAAGATTCTCTAAGAACTTAGTTCTTCTAGGTATGTATGGCTATTCATAGTGTTGTAATAAGTTCATCCTCACACTCTACATCAAAATTCAATCAGTAAAGAGATAAACCTAGGTTCTACCCAAAGTTCCATGAGTTTCCACATTAGGTTATGTTCTATTTTTGAGTTTAGATTCCTGAGTATTGTGATAATGCTACTTTATATTATCAAGTTAATCGTAGTTATTGAGTTTTTTTTTGAAAGCTTTTGTATAAGTATTCTTATTTGTTGACTTTCAGAATTTAAAGTGAGTCCAAGTAGAAGCTTTAAATTATCTCTTGAGAAGCATTTAAGGGAACACCAATGGTTCCAAATGTACTATTTTATACTTAGAAAGAAAGTAATATTTCAAAGAAAACATATACAAATTTCAGAAGTATTTCAGACAAATAAAGTAAAGTTCAGTTACTCATCAAAAAGGGTCTTGCGAGTATTAACTCAACCTAGACAGTACTTTTATATGAGAATATATAATAATATTTTGGGAGTGATATTCAGCACTGATTTGGGTAAGAGTTCGTATGATTCAAACACCATAAACTACGTGGAAAATGTAGGATAGGATCGTACCAACATTCAGATGGCTCCTCACTACTTTTGAGAAGGCCTATTAGATCGATCCATAAGTTAAAGTCGTTTCCTATAACCCGACAAGATATACGGTGGCTCTGGCAATGTGGCTAAAATGTTGTCGAATAGAGAAACTCCTTAGTAAATTAAAGTAAAGTATTTATATGATCATACATTTCACTATTTACTATTATTGTACCCTTATCGCAAGAGTTTAAATGGTTTTCATCATGATCCATGTTGTACATCAATTGAGTTACTTTCAATCCTTTAGTTCACTATTTATTTTATTCAGCCTTATTACATACCTTAGATTTCATGTACTGATGTCATTCAATGTGCATCATTTTATAATGTAGATACAAGTATTCAGGATCATCAACAGGTGCTTCATTGAGATCACATCATACATCCATCAACTTTTGGTGATATTTCCTTGCCTTCGGAAGGCTCTTGTTTATTTCTTAGTAGTAGTAGTATTTTGAGATGTCGTGGGTCTTGTCTTGACACATATCTTCATACATTAGAGGCTTCATAGATAGGTAAGGTTAGAGGGTCTTTCAGTAGTCGTTTGCAGATGTGTTGCTAAACTTTACTATGATATAAATTAATTTCAAAAGTTTTAGATTCAGTATTTGTTTAAAGTATTTTATTTAGTCTTTGATGTTTGTGTATGCTTGAGTTAGTGTTCAACTAAGTATTAACCTAGGACAAGGGGTCACTTGGGGACCAACAATGGTTTCTGAGTGTCGATGAAATCCAAGGTGTAGTCTCAGAGCATGATACTTTCTTTGTTCGTGGGTAGAGATTTTTGTTGTAGATTGAGACTAAGTCTTCGGCTTCAACGGACCGCTCCTTCTTGGGTGTAGTTAAGAATGCCCGTACTATGATGGAGCTCCATCGGCAGGCCCACGGGATAGTGAAAAGAGGGCTTGACATCAGGGTAGCTACAGTAGGCTCCATTCAAGAGGCAGCTACTCATATAATAGACCTTGACATTAGTTTCAGCAATGTCAGGCTAGTTGGCTTGTTCAGGCCTCACTTTGGGATTTAGAGGGTGATCGATTGTAACACTTTGAATTCAAAAAGGCAAGAAAGTTACAGTTTTTCTCAGACCTAGTTTCAAGACCAACGACACCATCCACGGCCCGTAGGTGGGACGATGGTGCGTCGATGGTGGTGTGGTCCACGAGTAGGATTTTTTTTGAAGATGTCTAGTTTCAATACTTTGTGATGGTTCACCAGGACGGCCCATCATACATTCCATGAGCCGTAGATAGGTTTCGTAGGTGAGTTTCTGACTTAGAAAGATTTCAGGGTCATAAGTTGAGGACGATGGCCGCGACACACGACTCGTCTATTGACCCACGGACCGTAGGTCGTCTCCGTCGTTCGTGGTTCAAAGATTGAGTCTCCGAAAACCAACAACGGTCAACCAGGATGGTCCGTAGTTGGAACCAAGGACCGTAGGTCTGGCCGTTAGTGAGGGACGGCAGTTATTTGGAAAGAAAGGGATTTTGGGTCAACTTCAAACGGTCATATCTTTTAGCACAAAAAGAATAAGGTGGCCCGTGACCTATCAAATTAAAGATAATTGAATACTCTTTCCAACGCCACCAATTATGCTAAAATCCAAGCTCGGAGTAAAAAGTTATGCTCGTTTTAGTGAAGCCCTATCGGGTAGACCATGAACGATGACCCAGTCGATGGACGGTAGTCCAAACGACGGTCTGTCAGTTTCATAGTAGATGTCACTTCGTTAGCTTTTAAGTCAAGGGTTATTGGGTCTTTTTCCAATTGTTTTAACTCAATAATATGTCGTTTAGCCTTCTACCCAAAGCCCTATATAATAATTTTAAACCCCCAAATTACCCAAACCCAATTCATTCTCTCAAATTCTCAAAAGAAGATCAACCTCCTCCTCTCAAATATTTCTCTCTCTAGAAGTTGAAGAAGAAAGCTAGGGTTTCAAGATCAAGCCTCTTAATCCTCCATTGCTTCAAAACTTTTGGCATCAAGGTATGATAGTTTTCATCCATGAATCCCTTTCCTCCATGGAGTTTCCAAATTCTCCAATTTACAAAGTTAGAATTCCCTAATTGAGTTAGGCTTTTCTTCCATGTTATGTGTTCCTTTAATGTTGATTTATTTGATTGATTTATGAACTTTTATGCATGAATTGAAATAATTGCATGTTTTTAAGTTGATTTCCCATGAACCCATGCATAACCCATGTTTTCTAAGGTATGATGATATAATGTGGGTCTTGAAGAAAGATAAATTTATGAAAATATGCATGTATTTTCTTTATGAAATAGATGTAAATGAATTTGAAGATGCATTGACTTTGAAGACATGATGAAGCTTATGAATTATTGAAAAGGATGCATGTTTATGAAAGTATATTTTTGATTCATGAAATCTTATAAATGAGATTGTCTATATGTTCTATGAAGCTTGGCCACATGACATGAATGACATCTAGAATTTCCCTCAATGCTTTTTGGGATATTTTCCTAAATTAGGTCTTCATTAGTATGGTATCCGGATATGCCATCAATGATTAGAGACCACGATTTCAAAACTATTTCCTTTAGTATGAGGGGAATCTCTAGCATGAAGTGAATGACCATGGGCCTTAAAAGCTATTATGAAGATATCATGGACGGTGAAAGGTTTTCTCATGTTGGTCTAAGGAGCTATCCTATGATAAGGCATGTGGCGACTACCCATGTCTCTTAATGATAAGATAAGTCAAGACTTAATAACTAATCCGTGGGATTTATGCTTAGCACCGAGAGGATATTGAGATTGAAGCTCTTCCATGTTGAGATCGAGTTTCTAGTAGCAATATCCTTATCCCTTACCGTTGTTCCACCATCGGATGATGGTCTAGAGAGATATTAGCTAGTGGATCCACTTTAGCTCAGATTCATGGTTCTACCTTGGCAAGTAGGACAACCCTTTTTGGTGTGGGAGACACTGGGGATCATGTTATAGCTCACATGGTCTTTATATCGGTTAAGGCTAATTCCCACAACAATAATGAACTAAGGTTACTTCAAGAAGCATCTCACATGTGTTCAAAGATGATTTTACTTGCATTAACCATGTTTTACGACTCATGTTTTCTAACTTCTTATCTTATGTTTTAACTTGGTTTTTGCATATCAGGAAAATGTCCTTTTTAGCATGATTTCATATTTTTATGCATGGCCATCATACTTAGTGCAATTTTATACTAACGCATACTCTTTCCTATATTTTTTATCCTAAAATGTAGGGTCCGACGATTCCAATTCGCACCTCTGTGGCAAGGATCTCTTAGTAGTTGGAGATTGAAGATTGGTGAGGCCTCGTGTTTCGAGGACCACGCCTTTATTTAATTATGTATTTTCATTTTAGTTTTGAACTTCATCTACAGGCTATGCCCTGATAAACCCTTATGTACTAGATGGCTTTGAGACGATCTTTAGATTTCCACTTTTCTCTATAAAACTCTTATATGTTCAAACTGTCTTTTAAATCTTTTAAACTTTATTATCTTATATGATGTATGCTAAGTTACTTGTGTAGGGCCTTTCGGGGTCTTGTACACCATGTCACGTCTAGGGGCTACCTTGGGTCATGACAAACTTGTTATCAGAGCACAAGGTTTAGAAAGGTCCTAGCATGTCTCCTAAGCCACGTCGAGTAGAGTCTTGTTCATGAGTGTGAAACGTGCCACATTTATGAATGAGAGGCTATAAGATGTTTAGGAAACTCCACTTCTTTAATTACTCTAAAGTCGTGCGATAGAGTGTAACTCTAGGTGTCTTTCTCTCCTAACCCCTATTTATTCTTTTCAAAATATGCCTCCACAAAGGAATCCCGTGAGAAGGAATAGGAATGTTCGTGAAAATATGAGACAAGAGGTTCCTCGAGTGCCGGTCAACCCTTTGGCCGAGAAAGTGACCAATGATGAGTTTCGAGTTGCATTTCATGCATTGGCCCAAGCTATGATGGTTCAAGCAAATAGAGAGTTTGTGGCTCCTGTGAACCCAAGGGTGGGTACGGCTGCAACAAGGGTGAGGGACTTTATTAGAATGAATCCTCCGGAATTTCATGGGTCTAATGTGGAGGAAGATCCTCAAGAGTTCATTGATGAGGTGTATAAGGTGTTGATGATCATGGGAGTGACGCTGGTGGAAAAGGCGAAATTGGCCCCTTATCAACTTAAGGGTGTTGCTCAAGTTTGGTTCAACTAATGGAAAGAAGAGAGGTCGGTAGATGAGGGTCCTCTTAATTGGGAGAAAGTTAAGGTTATTTTTGTTGATAGTTTCTTTCCACTTGAGATGAGGGAGGCAAAAGTACTTGAGTTCATTAACCTTTGTCAAGGGGATATGAGTGTGAAGGAGTATGCTTTGAAATTCACACAATTGTCTAAGTATTCTCCAACAATGGTTGTAGATCCAAGGGCAAGGATGTGTATGTTTGTGTTGGGTGCTTCCGACTTAGTGGTCAAAGAATGCCTAACCACCATGCTTGTTAAGGAGATAGATGTCTCCCGTTTGATGGTTCATGCACAACAAATAGAAGAAGAAAAACTTAAGGAGAAAACTAGGGATTCAAAAAGGGCAAGAAGGGATGATAGTGAGTCTTCACATTCAAGGTCCGTTGGAGGAAATCGTTCTCAAGGTAAGGGTCGTAGTGAGAAAATGTGGCCCGAGTGTAGGGAGTGTGGGAGAATACATGAGGGTAGTCGGTTCTAATGCTTGTTTTTGTTGTGGTAAGATGGATCATAAGATAAGGAATTGTCCTTCGGTTGCTAGAAATGAGGGAGATACCATCGACGGGCTCAACCCTACCCCTCCTATGGTCCTAGTGGTGGTTGGAAACAAGATAGGTTCTATGCTCTTCAAACTCGGCAAGATCATGAGGGTTCCCCAGATGCGGTATTGGTAAGTTATGGTCTTTTAGCTTGTGGGTATGCATTGTTTAGTATTGAGTGTTTCATTGATTATGGTAGAACTCCATGTATGGAGATGGTGTTTTGAGTAGTCCTTGAAAATCCTTATAGAAACTTCTTAAGTGTTTTCTTGTATCAATGGTTTAGTGGTTGTTACGACGTTGGTGTTATGGTTAGATTGAGGGAGATGGTTTGAAAAGACTAGTGGGGTTTGCTCCCAAGGGGGAGATAGTATGCTTCATGGTTGGTATGTGAGTAGATCTATGTTGGTTTTGGAAGAGTTCCTTGTCATGGTTTGGTGGGTGAAAGTTTGAAGGGGATGTAATTTCACCGTATCCCTATCTCTTTCCTTTATCTTCGAGTCTAGCTTGAGGTCTTAGCTCCTCATGGTTCACTCTTTAGGATTCGGGTGTCTTAGTCATCCTCGTGTTTCCTCATGCATGCATGCTCATAAAAAATATGATTTTCAAAAAAAATATGATTTAGTTTAATTGATTGATTTCTTCATGTTTATGTGCATTTGAATATGGGTTGCATATAGACCTCATGAGATGATATGTTGAACATACTTTAGCTTGGAGATGAAGTTTCCTCCTCGGATATGTGTATTTATGTGATTGCATTCATGTTGGGCTGCTAGGTCTAGTTCCTATCTTCCTTATGATGTCTTGAATATGTTTTAGCTTGGAGTCGGGTTGTTAATTTCTCTCCTACTCTTTTCGTGCTAGCTTGAGTTCCATTCGAGGATGAATGTTCCCATGGTTCATTAGGGTTGTATCCAGCCTTCACAAATAACTTGTAAGCATTGGGATCAAAACCTTCTCTTGTGCGTTTTGTAGGGAGTGTCACATCTCGCACTTGATTTTGAGCAATTGACTTTCCTAGCAGCTTCGAAGACAATTTTATTGCATCGATCCATCTGATAGGAAAAGTTAGCCCTCTCAATGCATTTTCTTGAAGGTTAGATAATTGGCCTTCTTCTTTCTTCACTTTTGGAACATAGCGAAGTCCAGAAGTCAGCTTCTTCTTCGAAGACATGATCTTCCCTTCATTAAGAACGGGACAAAGTTCTTTAGTGTCAACTTTTACCTTTCTGACAGCCGCATTGATTCTTTTGCTTGTGATCTTATCAGACTTGATTGATTTAACATCATTAGATTTTTCCCCTTTAACAACATAACTCTTCAAATAGAATTTGGCATCGACAAAGTGTGTCTTAACTTTGGTGAAAGGATTATCATCCGTAACTATATTCCTTTCAATTCTACCTTCAAGATACTTTAAACATTGATAGTAAGAAGATGAGACAATTTTATTCTCATGTGCCCAAGGCCTACCAAGTAATATATTGTATGAAGTCTTTGCATCGATCACATGCATCCATGCGCTTGATAGTAAATATTTCATGTGGATTTCTACTTTAATAGAGCCTATGGACCTTTATCCCACTTGATTGAATCCTTGTATCAACAAACAACTTTCACTAAGTTCTTCAGTTGTGATGTCGGGTTCCTTCAATGTGTGGATAGGCAGAATGTTGACTCCAGATCCTTCATCTATTAAGATTCTATTTATCTTCTTCTCTAGCACGTGACCCACCATATACAAAGGACGATTGTGTAGTGTTTCACCAAATAGAAGATCATTATCTGTGAATTTGATTTTTGTATCACATACATGTGCTTCTTGAGAAGAAGGTTCAACAGGTTTTTCAGAACACGAAGGAGACATCATTGATGAGATTTTCCCTTGTTGCTTTTTCTTCGTCACTAGGAGACACTTTTGGTGAGGATTCGCTCGTTGTTCCTTCTTTGTCAGTAGGAGACACCTTTATTGTTTCTTCTTTATCAGCAGTGAAACATGATGCCTCGACATTGTCTTGAGTAGACTTTGTGCAGAACCAACTTGGTAAGAATTCCTCTAGAGTCACAAGATGTCGGGGTTTCTGGTAGTGATACACTTCTACTTTTGCCTTCTTTAGGCGCTTGATTGATTTCTGCTTCTCCGGTTTCTTACCATCTTCCTTCTAATTGGTTGTTCAAATGATTCTTTTCCTAAGCTTGACTTGTTGCATCTTTGCCTAGCCACAAGAATCCAACCTTCATCACTATCTATATCAACTTGAGATTTTTCTTGCTCCAATGACTCTTCTTCATGCTTTTCAGAGATACATATTTGGACCGGATCGAGTGAGCTGAATGTGATGGAGATTTGGTTAGAACTAGCTTTCTCATCATCAAGGACAGTCTTCTTTTCTCTAACCAATCGCGTCACTCTATCCTTGAAGACAAAACATTTTTCAAGAGGGTGACTCACAAGTCTATGATACTTGCAATAATTTGGTTCATCAGTTTTTCCAACTTCATCAGGTCGCTTCATCTCTGGCAACTCAATGAGCTTTAACTCAAGCAACTCATCAAAAATATAAGAAACGTTAGAATCCAAGAAGGGGTATTCCTTTTCTTGCATTTCCCTTATGATCGACTTTTGGTTCGAACGTGCTTGGAAAGTCGTTCTCACACTTTGCTTCTTGCCTTCCTTCGTAGTGAACTTCACAGGCGACACATTAACATTCATGGATTTCTTGTTGTCGTTCTTGGGCACAAATTTACTCCATCTCTTGGGTTCTTACTTAACCCTTCCTTTGCGAGGATCATGGACAAATGTCATATCTTTTCCTGTAGAGGACATGCTCAACTCCATATCATGAGCGCGAGTAGCTAGATCTTCTAAGGATTTTGGCTTTATTCCTTGTAAGATGTAAAGAAGCTCCTAGTGCATCCCTTGGATACGCATTTCTATTGTAGAAGTTTCACTAAGCCTGTCCTTGCAATTCAGGATCGCGTTCCTCCATCGATTTATGAAATTTATAACCGGTTGATCCTTCCTTTGGTGAGCATTCGTGAGTTCTACCATGCTTACCGTATGCCTCGTGCTATAGAAGTGATTTGGTTCACCAGGACAGTTCGTCATCCTATATACGAGTCGTAGGTATGTTTCGTAGGTGAGTCCTAGACTTAGTGAAATTTTGAGGGTCAAAGTTGGGTACGAAGGATGAAGTTTACCAACCATAGGAAGACCTACGAAACGTACATGGGATCCTTCGAATGTGGGTGAAATTTTAAGTCCCAATAACCTACCTACCTACCTACGGTTGACCAGTACGGTACGTAGTAGGACCTACGGACTATAGGTCTAAACCATAGGTAGGGCTCGATAGTTATTTTTAAAGGGCTTTTGGGTCTTTTCCTAATTATTCTAACCCAATACTGTGTCATTTTTCCTTCTACTCTAGGCCCTATATAAACGTTTTAACCCCTAAATATTACCCAATTGAACTCATTCTCTTAAATTCCCAAAAAAAGACCAAGTTTCTCCTCCCGAATTCTCTCAAGTCTAAGGAAGAAAAAGAGCTAGGGTTCATTCAAGTCTCCAAATCCTCTATTTTTCTTGGGCTTTGGTATATGGGTATGTGTGGATTCACCCATGGAGTCCTTTCCTTCATGGGGTCCCTAAAGATTTCAAGTTCTCAATTCAATTCTCAAATTACCAAATTAGGGTTTCAATTCAAGGAATGTGGATTTCTTCCAATTATTATTTATTATGATCAATTAAGTCTTCTAATGCATTATTTGATGTTAATCTATGATATTTTTTTTGTTTCCACCACTCAAACCCCCAACCTCCTCGTAACGTGGTAGAAACTTTACTAATCACGCCAATGATTTCGTAACATTACTGGAACATGTAATCAGATTGTATACGCATAAAAAAATTATTATTATTTTTCATTTATAATGATGCAATACCTTCCTTGTATCTAATCATATTTAATGATATACGTATATTCTACCGATAACAAATAATCTATATTTAGAAAGTAAAAAGTCAATAGATATTAATGTTAGTGAATTTAAAACATATTAATGTTAACACTTAGGAGTATTTATTATGGCAACTACAAGTCAATGCTAGTGTAACTTTCTATCGCTGCAAATATTCACTAATACTCTGATGTTACATATAATCCTTCATTTTAAGTGTGAACACTCCTTCATTATTTTATTATCAACGTTAGTCTAATACTAACTTAGAAAAAAAGTTAGCGAATAAGTTTGGAAAGCATCTCCTACTTTATACAAATCCAAGGAGCAAAGTAAGGATTAAAGTCCAACTTTGACAAAGGAAAACAAAAGGTGGACTACAAAAAAATAGGTAACAAATCTAAACTTGAAACTACATCTAAAATAAAGTGTTTTAAATGCCAAGTATATGGACACAAATAAAATTAATGTCCTAATAGAATAACTTCATTTCCTTAAATGATGGTGGTTATCAAACGGAAGATGAATCTAAGGAAGACCATAGATAGGATGACAATAGTGATGAGTTTATGAGAGAACGGGAGTAGAAGAAATTAATGCTGATGAAAAACTGATTCTTGATGTAAAGAGAAGAATGAGTTGTCTAGCAAGGGAAGATCTTTATCAAATGAAAAAATTGTTTCATAATTGTTGTAGGGTTCAAGAGAAATTATGTTTCTTTATCATTGATAGTAGATGTTGCGCAAATGCTGCTATTATATCTATGGTGGAACGACTGAAACTTCCAACAAGAAGGCATCCAAAACCTTATATATTGCGATGGTACAATGAATGTGGTGAACTCAAGGTGACCAAGAACATGTTGATGTAGTTCAAGATTGGATATTACCATGATGAATTTCAATGTAAGATTTTTAAACCTAAAGGTTATTATTTGCTTTCTAATAATGAACTAACCTCTTTATCTTTGCCAAATGTTGTTTCTTCTTTGTTTCAAGGTTATGAAGATCTATTCTAAAAGAAATACCTAGTGGGCTACCTCCTTTGAGGGGAATAGAGCATCAAATTGAATTTATGACACGTTCTTAACTACCCTACAAATTCGCTTATAGGAGAAACCCTCAATACACTAAAGAATTGCAAAAAAAAAGTTGAGGAACTTTTGGAAAAAGGATTGGTAAGAGAAAGATTAAGTCCATGTGCAAGGCCTGTGAGTCTAGTAGCCAAGACGGATGGTACATAGAGGATGTATGTAGATTGTTGTGCCATTAATAGAATTATGGTAAAATATCGACACCCCATTCCTAGACTTGATGATATGCTAGATGAATTGTGTGGTTCTACTTTATACTCTAAAATAGATTTTAGAAGCGGATACCATCAAACTCAAATAAAATTAGATAAATTGAAAACCGATTTCCAAGCTAATTTGGTTTATATGAGTGGATGATGATGCCTTTTGGGTTAACTAATGCACCAAGAAGTTTTATACAATCAACAAATCATGTACTTAAATCTATTAATGATTTTTTTGTGGTTTATTTTGATGAAATTTTTGCTTATAGAAAGTGCATGTGCAACATTTTAGGTTGATCTTTGATGTGTTGATAAACAAAAAGTTGTATGTCAATTTTAAAGAAAAAGTGTTTTTTTTTTGTGACAACATTGATTTTCCTTGGCTTTGTTTTAAGAGAGGAGTTCAAGTGTATGATGAGAAGGTAGAGGTTATTAGGAGTTGGCCAACCCCTAATTCTATTAGTGATGTGAGAAGCTTCCATGGGTTGGCAAGTTCTTATAGGAGGTTTGTGAGGGGTTTTACTTCTCTAGCCGCTCCTCTAACCGAGGTCATCAAGAATTATAAACCTTTCATTTGGGGTATAAAACAAGAGGAAGCCTTTAGGATCTTAAAGAAGAAACTTAGTTCCACTACTTTAATTCAACTTCCCAATTTTGAGAAGATGTTGGAAATTGAGTGTGATGCTAGTGGAGTAGGCATTGGTGTGGTCTTGATGCAAGAAGGGAAACCCATATCTTACTTTAATGAAAAGTTAAGAGAAATTGCAATATTCTACCATTGATAAGGAACTCGATGTCAAGTGAGAGCTTTAGTAAATTGGCAACATTATTTGTGACTAGGACCGATCATGAGGCTCTGAAGCACATTAGAATACAAATAAGATTTATAAAAGGCATGACAAATGGATATGATTTATTGAGTCGTTTCATTGTGGGATTAACTATAAGAAAGGCAAGCTAAATATTGTTGCAGCTTCTTTATATAGAAGATATGCATTGATGTATACCATGATTTCTCGATTGATGCGTATTGAGCGTTCGAAGGAGTTATATTCTAATGATGATGATTTTTGGAAAAATCATTGGGGAGTTGTCACGACCAAAAATACACCCTAGACGTGACATGACGTATAAGACCTCGAGAGGCCCTGCACAAGCCACTTTACATACATACACATACTAATAGACAAAAGCAAAGCATTTCACAATATGGAAATATTTTGACATTTCAAAGAGGAAGTCTAACATAGTCTTGACAAGCCTTCTATTACATCAAAAGGAATGGTCGGGACATGACCCGTACACCACATACAAGATCCAAAGGATAAGATATAAGAAAACAATAAAGTGACATCGTCCTCGGAACATAAGGACTCACCAAGTCTTCAAAATCTCTATGTGCTCAATAGCCATTAACGGAGGGAGAGGAATCATCAAGTCCTGCATTATTGGAACAATTTAGTCAGAAGTATACATTAGTACTTGGAATGTACTAAGTATGAGGGATATGCAATAAAACATAAATATGATCAGAAGAGGACATAATCAAAAACACAAAATACATGACCAAGAAAAACATCATAAAAGCCTTTAAGGAGACATCCTAAATCACGAACATGGTCAATGCATCTTAAAATCATCATGAAAGCTTCATAAAATATTTGAAAATAACTTAGTTCATTTTGTGGGATATTTACTATTAATCGACATAGACCATGTGAGCTATAACATGGAATGTGGTGTCTTGCTCCGAAAAGATATGTCATTAATTGCCAAGGCACGGACCATAAATTCTAGCTTAGGTGGATCCACTAGGTATGTCACTTAAGACAACCTATGGGGCACGTACTTAGGGACAAGGAGATTGCTACCAGAGACCGAACCTCTACTAACAGGAGAGCCTCCATCTCAATATCCTATCGGTGCTAAGTAAAAATCCCAACAGAATGAGTCATAAATAGAAGCATAGCATCATCCATGAAAAATTACAATTTAGTTACTAATCCAAGCTAAAAACATCATAGAATAGCTCATGAAATCTTGAATCATGCATGAGTGAGAAAACCTTTCACCAAACCATGATCTCTTTATGTGATTACCTTTCACAATTTCATTGATTCCAATATTATTGCTACCTAGATCATAGGAAAACTCTTTTTCATAAATCATGCATATCATTCATGAAAACATCAATCATAGATTCGTAGCTTGTTCATAAGTTCATACCCTTTTAGGGTTCATAGTCAAAATCACAAATCATGCATGGGTACATATGAAATTAATTAGAAAGAATGTAATTGAGTTAAAACAACCACACATGATCAAAATCAATCAATTTAATCCATACAAATAGAACCCTTGAGGAATTGAATGAAAACCCAACTAATTTAAGGAAATTGAATTGGAGAATTGGAGAGACTTTGGAGTCTCAATGGGTGAATGAACCCATTAATAAACACCCTACATACCTTGGTCTTGAAGCCCTAAGAAATTGATGAAGAAATGAGACTTGAACTTAAAGAACCCTAACTTCTTCTTCCTGGATCTAGAGAGAGGATTTTGGAGAAAACCTGGGAGAGAGTTTGGGGATTTGATTGAATAAGAGAGTTGGGGAACTTTCAAAGGGTGAATGGTAGTTATAGGGCTTAGAACTATGGGTAAAACAACATAGTATGGGAATTAGAAGTATAGAAAAAATCCCAAGAACCCTTAAAATAACTCCCGAATTGATCATATGCCTAGTGTTCCCGCAGTGGTGTGGCAGGGCTCTATTAGTAGCACACCAGTTGGAGTTATCTATTTTATTTAGGCTCGGAGGCTAGTGGCTAGTGGGTGTTTATCCTATTTAAATTATGTATGGGATGTGAGTAGGGAGGTCCCTCCGATTGAGTCAGTTCCAGTCGTTCATGATTTTTTTGATGTGTTTCCTACTGAGCGAGCTAGCCTACCTAGAGCGTGATATTGATTTCCCTATTGAGCTCGAGTCGAGTATCGATCTATTTCTATTTTTCCATATCGAATGGCTCCTAAAGAGCTTAATGAGCTCAGTTTTCAACTTCAGGATCTGTTGTGTAAGGGGTTAATCACACCTAATGTATCACTTTGGGGTTCCCTTATTCTCTTTGTGTAGAAAAAGGACGGTACGATGCGTATGTCTATTGATTATAGGCATTTAAATAAGGTGAGGGTGAAGAACCATTACCCCATGCCTATGATTGATGATGTGTTTGACCTACTTCAAAGTGTCGCAATGTTTTCAAAGATTGATCTGAGGTCCGGTGACCACTAGGTGAGGATTAGGGAAACAAACATCCCTAAGACCGTATTTAGGACTCGATATGGCCACTATGAGTTCCTTGTGATGTTTTTGGGCTAACTAATACCCCTGCAACCTTCATGGACTAGATGGCTTGGATGTTCAAGTCGTATCTTGATTTATTCATCATTGTGTTTATAAATGACATTCTGGTGTACTCACAGAGTAGGAGTGGCCATGACCAACACATGAAGATTGTGTTCCAGATTTTGAGAGATTAGGGGATTTGTGCAAAGTTCTCAAAGTGCGAGTTTTGTCTTAAGTATGTAGCATTCTTGAGGCACGTAGTGTCCAAGGATGGCATCATGGTAGATCAAGCGAAGATTGAGGCTATCCATGCTAGGGCTAGGCCGACTTCAGTTACTGAGGTTCGAAACTTTGTCAGATTAGAGGCTACTATAGTCACTTTGTAGAGGGCTTCTCCATCATTGAACCGCCTCTAAATCGGCTAACTCAGCTTGATGTTCCTTTTGAGTAGTTTGAGAAGTGTGAGTTGAGCTTGCGGAAGCTCAAGGAGTTGCTGACTACCGATTCTATATTAACTCTTCCAGTTGAGGGTGTCGACTTCATGACCTATTGTGACACATCCTGCATTGGTTTAGGTTGTGTTCTGATACATCGTGGCTGGATTATTGCTTATGCGTTGAGGCACCTTAGGCTACATGAGTGCAACTATCTCACCTGTGACTTGGAGTTAGTAGCAGTAGTTTTTGCGCTTAAGATCTGGAGGCACTACCTGTATGGACTTTGTATTGAAATCTTTACTGATCACAATAGTCTTTAGTACATCATAAGCAAGAGGGACCTCAATTTGAGGCAGCGTCGCTGGATTGACCTTTGAAGGAGTATGACCTTTCTATTCTCTACCATCAGGGAAAGGCGAATATTGTCGTGGACGCCTTGAGTCGGAAGGCAGTGAGAATTGGTAGTCTAGCCTTCTTATCTATTGTGGAGCAACCTTTTGCTTTGGACATATAGTCCTTAGCGAATCACATGGTTCAGTTGGATGTTTCAGATTCTAGCGTGTCTTAGCCTATGTGGGAGTTCAGTCCTCTCTACTTGATCAGATCTGTAGCCATCAGTTTGAGGATGAGTCCTTGGTGGAACTTCCAAATCGAGTGTTAGCAAGTGATGCTGGTCAGGTTACCTTGGATTCAAATGGAATTTTGAGGTTTGTAGGCCATATTTGTGTTTTGAGAGTTGGGGTTTGATTCAGCTGATACTTTGTGGGGCTCATGATTCTAGATACTTTATCCATCCGGGTACCACAAAGATGTATTGTCACTTGAGGCAACATTATTGGTGGGGCGAAATGAGGAGATATATTGCAGACTATGTGTCCTTATTCCTGAGTTGCCAGGATGTGAAGGCCGAACACTTCAGACTTGGTGGTAAGTTCTAGAGACTGCCCATTCCTGAGTGGAAGTGGGACCGCATCACTATGGACTTTATGGAAGGCATCCCACAGACTTCTTGAGGTGTTGACAACATTTGGATCATTGATAATCAATTGACCAAACCAGCACACTTCCTCCCTATTCAGTCTTCGTTCAACACTGAGAGTATGGCCCATATCTACATTCATGACGCGCTTCATATTCATGGTGTGCTGGTCTCTATTATATCAGATTGGGGTGTTGAGTTCACTTCTAGCTTTCAGAGGACTTTTCAGGAGGAGTTTGCCACTCGATTTGACCTTAGCACAACCTTCCACTCGCAGACTGATGGTCACTCATAGCATAATATTCTGGTTCTGGAGGATATGTTACGAGCCCGTGTCTTGAAGTTTGAAGGATAGTGGGATCTGCTCTTGCCTTTGGCAGAGTTTGCATAGAACAACAACTACAATCCCAATATCCAGATGACCCTGTTTGAGGCCTTATATGGTAGGTGTTGTCGATCACCGATTGGTTGGTTTGAGTCTACAGAGCCTAGACCGCGTGGTACAGATTTGACTGAGAAGGATTTAGAGCAAGTGAAGGTGATTCAGGACACACTTCACACAACTTAGAGAAGGCACAAAAGTTATGTTTATCATAGGCGGCGACCTTTGAGGTTTTCACTTGGTGATAGAGGTTTCCTCCGTGTGTCGCCCATAATGGGTGTGATGAGATTTGGTAGGCGGGGAAATCTTAGCCCCAGGTATATTAGGCCTTTTGAGATCATTCAGATAGTTGGAGAGGTTGCTTATGAGTTAGTTTTGCCTCCGATGTTCTCAGGTATCCACCTAGCCTTTCATGTTTCGATATTGCGCCAATTTTTCTGGATGAGTCTCATGTGCTTCAGTATGATGCAGTAGAGTTGGATGGACACTTGAACTTCGTGGAGGAGCCAATTGCCATTATAGCTAGAGATGTGCGACAATTGCATTTGAGAGACATTATTTTGGTTATGGTCTTTGGAGGCATCATTCAGTTGAGGAGGCTACCAGGGAGTCCGAGCATGATATGCGGGAGTATTTTACTGTCTTGTTTGAGCCTTTATTTATTTCTTGACTCTTACTTTTGCAAATGAAAGTCTATTTTAGTAGTGGATGTTATAATGAATTCTAAGTTATTACTGTGTTCATGTCTCCTACTCATCATTTAGAGCTTTCCTATAGGGACCCCAAGTCATTTATGACTTGCTGGGACTGACCGTACGGTCACCTAGTAATTTGTTTAGTTATTATGCAAGTTTTAGCGCTTTGGAGGTTTTGAACCTTAAACGATCATTTCTGATCAAAAGTTCAAGAAGATAACCTCAAAATCTAATTTTGATAATTTCATCAGCTCTAGAAGGGTCATTTTAGGCTTAAAGCATGGCCGACACAACTTCTGAGGCTTGCAGTGTGAGCCTGTATGATTAGGCATTTTAATTTTCAAGTTAAGGCCTAAGTTTGACTTTAGACAACATTCTTAGTAAACGAACTCAAATGGAAATTCCATCAGTGTGGTTAGCTCCAGAATATTAATTTTGGTCTACGACGACCCTCCATTTAGATTCCGAGGCCTCCTGGTTGTAGATATTGGCTAAAAACATAACATGGGTGTGGGACCCATTTCCATCGAAAGGACCCTGGATTGAAGTTTTTATGGTTTCGTTGATTCCATAATGTAAAATTTGATGGGGTAGCATATTTCATTTGCACGCACTGGGTTCAAAACGAATCCCAGGGAACCGTTCAAGGATTTTGGTGCCTTAGCACATGAGCTAATGTGCTGATAACTGGTGCAGCTCAGGGCATGCCTCGCATTCACAAAGGGCAGGTGCCCTGGCCAGCGCGTTCGCACCAGGCTACCGTGTTTGCGGGTTGCAGCAGGACTGGCTTGCTTATTGACGCCAGGCTGGTGCATTCGCGGTGCCTAGATGGCCGGTGAGGCTTGTTTGCGGAGGACCTTCCTCGTTCGCGAAGGCCATTTGAGGTTTGTCTTTATAAATAAAGATAGACACGAAGGCAACCATATTTCAAATTTTTGAATTGAGTTTTCTCCCTTGTTTTAAGTTAGATTTTTGTCATTTGAAGTCCCACGCATCCGTTTTCATTGAGGCTACATAGTGGAGTGATTAAATTGTGTTGGTGAACCTCCATTCAAGGTGAATTTTACCTTAAGGCTGCTTTCCTTCCCTTCTTAGAGCTTGAATTTTGGAATTATTGCATGATTGTTCTTTCACTATTTCAGTCCTCAAATTGTGTTCTATTTTGGAACACAAATTTCTAGGGCGGTCTCACAATTCCCGTTTGACTCTCAAATTGGTCCATATCCGTTTTATGTGACTTTGGTGTCTAAATAACCATACTAACATTGTGATCCTATTTTTGATAGGGTGACAATGTTTAGAGGCCGTTTAGA
The DNA here is from genome assembly GCA_029582245.1 of Solanum etuberosum. Classification (NCBI taxonomy): domain Eukaryota; kingdom Viridiplantae; phylum Streptophyta; class Magnoliopsida; order Solanales; family Solanaceae; genus Solanum; species Solanum etuberosum. Next base: position 201,799 of record JAJONR010031782.1, read on the forward strand.
AAGGAAAAGCTCTGACCTTATGATTTGGAGTGCATGCGGTTTGCCAATAAGTAGGTTACGACTTTATTTTTAATTAGATTGAGCCTAAATGTGTGAATTAATGATGATTAGTGTGAATTGTGGGCGGGTACCTAGTTATTCTTGCTTTTCTTGTTAGACACCATGTTTTAGGAGTTACCGGTACTGTTTAGAGGGTAGTACCATGCTAGTTGGGGTTGTATGTATGTTAATGCATGTTGTGTGAGTTACTTGTGCTATTGTTTATCTTGTGAAGCATGTTCGACCTTAGTCTTGGATAGACTAGTGTTGCCTTAGATTCGAGAGCCTTGTAGTTTTATTATATCTCAGACGTTGTTACGGACTGGCTATGTCTTTGTAGGCTGGAATAACAGACTTGGGTCCGATAGTATGAGCCTTAGATTTGGTCTGTGCGCATCTGGTTAGCCTTTCTATCTTCTCTCCATATATCTGTGACTCTAATGCGCTATCAAAGATTATGTGCTTTCTTGTGATTGGAGTATCCAAGGCTTGGAGCCTTATTGTGATCTATTGGGAGTGGACATCGATCCACAGTGGCTTGGAGCCTACTTGAGATAATCTTCAGAGTCGACATGCCCCCGAGTCACTCTTGCTAGCTGGGGAGCTTATGCCTCTGGGAGTGGAATGACTGGCTGGGCAGCATACCCTTAAGAATGACGTCACCTAATCTATCATTGGGCGAATGAAAGTCGATTTATCGAGTTTGGGTAAATTAGACTTCATCCATACCAAATATACACAAGACCCCGTAAATAAAAATGATCAATTTTAAGAATGAACTATCCAAACACCATTGAATTCAACACAAGGGCAAAATTTAAACATTCATGGCAATGGGAAATCAATCATTCACATTGACTCACATACCCAACATGATTAAACCTTAAATAAATCACTAACATCACCCAAATAACAACTAGCAAATTCATCAATCACGAAACATGAGAGGTAACAATATTTTAACCAACCTCTATTAGCAAAAGTAATGAGCAGACAAAGAGGAACAAGGGTCTGGGGCTTGATTTCCCGCAAATACGCAATCCACAAGAGCTCAAAGAGAGTAGAAATTCAAAAGAACTAACTGACACTTTGTATTGAATAGTTTAGGAAGAATAATAATAAGGAATTTTAAAAGACTAGACATTTTAGGCATAAAAACCTTTGTTTTTCGGCTGAAGTCCTGATCGGCGAGCTGCAACTAACATCACCAAAGTTGTTCGGTGAGTTGCTGAATAAAATTCAGCTCACCCAATTATCCTGTATGCATCATCAACCTCGAATCATAACTCGGAGAGCTCAATCCAACACGCCTTTCCATTTGAGCGAATAACCAAATGTTCAGCAGCTTGCTTAAAATGACAGAACCATTTCTAAGTTTTTTTTTGTAATTCACTTGGTGAGATGAATCATCCACGCCAAACCCAATCACCGAATGACCTTGTGGTTTTATGTGTCACAAACATTGCATTCTTTTATGAATATACTTCCACCTGCACCTATCAACACATGTTACTGAAAACAACATTAAAAACTTGGGTTGCCTCCCAAGAAGTGCTTTATTTAATGCTGTGACCGACATGGTCTTGTTTTCAATTATCATTCTTTTAATTGGCAACAATGTCGCTAGGCAAACTTCTTCTTGGCCTTGGGTTCAAATGAGTTGAAATTTTGCACATCTGGGCCTCAAGTTACTTAATTAACACTAATTGAGAAGTCACAGTTTGAGTCAAGGTAGAAAAATCAGTCTTCAATTCTTTTAACACCTTGTCGGACCTCTCAACTTTATTAAAGACCTTGCCAAAATATCTTTCGTCCAAAAGTGTTCTGAATCTATTTGTTCCTTTGGTTTAGGTCGATCATGAGGAGGCACATATATATTTTTTCACCTTCACGCTCCCTCTAAGTTGTAATTTTGTCATAACAATCCCTTCCACGGTCTCTCCAACCATTATCTAAATCTTTGTTGCAACATTGGTTCCCCCCGACCTTGGGTAGCTTCGGCGAGAACCCCTTGTATGATTTCTTAAGAATTGAACTTCCTCTTCATACATGGCTTAAAATTTAGCATCCTTTGGGATCAACCCACTACTAGCACCAACTGCATTTACCGACTTGAATCCACCCCCCCCCCCATGACATGCTTTGACAACAAATCAAGTTGGGTCATGAGTTTAGCCATTTTCTCATCACACTCTTGGTTCTTCTCTAGGTGCTCTTTTATCAAACCCAAATTGAGGGGAAATACTTGATCTCCCCTTGCGTGTCATGCACGATTGATTTGGTCATCTTATCAAGCAATGTTGAAGCAACTTCAAATGATTGTCTCATGATTCCACATCTAATGAGTTGATCACCTATCTCTTTCTTCACAGTATCAAGGCTCCATTAGAAATATTGCATCAATACTTTATTCGGCAAATCATGATTGGGGCATTGTAACACTAACTTTTGGAACCTTAGCCATGTTTCATGGATAGGTTCACCTTCAATTCTCTTAAAATTTTTGATGTTGTTCCTACGCTTCACCATCCTTGAATGAGGAAAGAATCTCTCGAAGAATACCTTAGTTAACTCATCCCAAGTAGGGATTGTGTCCTTTGGTGATTCAGACAACTATTTTTAAGCTTTTCCCATCGAAGAAAAAGGAAAATGGCTCAATCGAATAGACTCTTGGGTTATGTTCTTGAAAGTGAATAGTTCACATACATCCACAAAGTTGCAAATGTTCTCATGGGGATCCTCATGAGCCAGACCCCCAAACATTCCCTTTATTTGGATAAGTTGAAGTATGGTTCCGGTAACATGAAATATAACATTCCCCACACTTAGAGGTAACCAGATAGCTCTCATACTTCCTATGGCATTGAAAGTCACATCATCTAAGTTTCCCACATCATAATTATTTCCAATGACACTCATGTCGTCACAAAAAAAAAAAAAACAATACAATGAAACAAATAATAAGATTATTCTACTACACTAAATCAGTTCACAAAAACACTTCACTAAAAGAATTCTAAGCACCACTTCTCCGACAATGGTGTCATTTTTTATAAAGCTCAAATTACTTGTAAGACCATTCAACAAGTAAGCTGTCGTTAACAATTTAATTACCCAATGTATGAGGTGGGGGTCGAATCTTACATGGAGTGGTATATGAAAGAATTCAATTATGAAGTGAATTTGTGTCCCAATTCATTGCAAGTAGATGGTAACAATGGTGGAAATAATTCCAATCATCAAATTATGATTGTTTGGTAACAAACTTTGATCAGTGAAACTTAAATAAGCAATTAACAAGCAAGCAAAGTAGGAATCTATGAGTGTGTGAAAGTGGGTATCAATTTCAAAAGGTGGATAAAAGTGATTGCTCAATAACGTTAATTACAATGGATATACTGGGTCAATTTTAAGCACATGTCATATTTCTCAATCATAATATGCTTATCACAAGAATTCCCTTGGACACTCTCATATGTAATCAAATAAACAACCCAATACCTTGACATAAATCTTCTCTCTTGGGCAAGACTAGCAATTCGACATGAAACCCAAAATTTCATTTCCAAGCATATAAATAATTTCAAACTAATATGCAAGCATCAATTTAATTACCCACTTCATATATTCTCTCTCAAGCATTATATAAAGATCTAAAGGTAGAATTAAGTTTTCAACCTCGATTCTTAAATTAAACACATAATAATTAAATTAAATCCTTAGAAATCAAAGTAAAATAGAGCAAATAACATTATCCAACCAATTTAATTAAAACCCAACTCCATTTACACACCCCTAGAATAGGGGTTTTAGCCAATCATGTTAAAAGTAAAAGAAAATAAACTAAAAACATTCTCGACCATCAGATTGATGATTTGCAACTTCAATTTCAAAGACTCACTTTTGAATTTCCAAAAATAATGAGTTACGAGCTTGTTTCTCACTATACAAAATATAAGTTTCGATTGTATTCTACTCAGTAAAGTTTTAGATCCAGATTGTATGAGCCAAAAGATATATTTTCTCTCCTTTTAGCTATTTATAATTCCATAAAAATTATCCAAAACTTCATAAATTTTCCAAGTCAATGATGTTAGTCGTGCTCGCCGACTCATTCAGCGAGTCGTCGTCTTGTTCTTCTTCTTGCCTTTCTTAGCTTCAGGCTTGAGATGTTTGAACCACAGCTGGCAAGCTCGATGGAGTTCGCCTTTCACATTAGGCGAGTTTCCGACCATCACCCAATCTCACCATTTTGGCCTTCAACTTGGCTTAAATATTTTGTAACTTTCGACGAGCACTTGTTAGATCCCTGATTGAGTTCTGCTAGACACCATTTAGATCTTCTTCTTGCCGACCTGTCTTGAGAATTTGAGTTAAAACTCTTATCATTTTATCCAAGGTCTAGCACATTTGGTGAGTCACCGAGTGTCTTTTTGCGAGCATTAATATCATGATATTTCTTTTTTCCTTGTTTTAGCCTCTCTTTGTGTGATTCATCATTTCCTTGTCCTTGAGCCTTCATATCTATAAAATACAATAAATCATTAAATATGGAATTAAAAATGCATTAAGGACACTAATTATTGAACTAAAAAGGCCTCAAATGAGTCAACATCTCTGACTCATCACGAAGCATACTTAGAAAATTGAGTGAACTTCAGTGAGCACTTCATGACCACCCCTTGAACTTGTCCCAATCCAAGGGACCCGTATCCAATCCTCTTTATTCCTTCCATTGATCATACCAAACTTGTGCAGCCCCTTTTAATTGCTAAGAGACCAATTTTGCCTTTGAAAACAGAGTCACCCCCATGATGACCAAAATCTTATAGATTCCTTTGATGAACTCTTATGGATGCTCATCCACTTTCGATCCAAGAAATTCTGGAGGATTCATCCTCGTGAAGTTTCTAACCTTTGTTGCCTTTGTACCCACATTTGGGGTTCATGGGAGCTACAACATCCCTATTTGTTTGAGCGGTCATGTCTTGGGCCAACAATTAGATAGAACCCCTAAACTCCGCATGAGACACTTGCTCAACAAAAGGATTAATCAGAACTTGAGGAACTTCGGGTTCCACATTTTCATTGACATTCCTTCTTAATAGAGCTCTTCTTGGAGGCTTATTTTTAAAATGCATAGAATAAGAGTTAGGAGGAAGACCTTAATAGAGTTTAACTCTATCGTATGACTTTAGAGTATTGAAAGAGTTAAAGTTTCCTAAACATTTTGTAGCCTCCTATTCATAAATATGGAGCGCTTCACAATTGAGAACAAGATTCTACTTGACGCAGCTGATCAGACTCCTAGAACCTTTAAAACCTGACGCTCTGAATACCAACTTTGTCACGACCCAAACTACCCTTGGATGTGACATGGTAAATAAGATCCAAAGAGACCCTAAGCAAGCCCCTTGACATAAGCATGACACTAAGACAAACATAATAGAAATTAAGAGATAAAGCCAAATATAAGTCTCACTACTTCAGCTGAACATGATACCAAAATAAAAGTGAAAAGACTATAAATGTGGAATCATACTAAGTCTAACAACAAGCCTCTATATAATATTTTTGACAAGGACATGCCCTAACTCACAAAATAAATCTTAAAACTAAAAAACTGAAAAGACAAGAGACTCATAATGTATGATCATGCCCTCGAACCATGAGGAGTCACCACAAGATAAGCAAACACTGATCAATTCACTAGCCATGACCCGATGGAAGAACATCAGACCCTATATAATAAAACAATATAGGCACAATAGATATATGTGTCATTACTTTGAATGTACTGAGTATCAGAAATATGAATAAACATAAATGTGAAACATGCGAAGTCTTGAAAACATAATGATTTATGACCAAGTAAAACATATCAAATCCTATAAGTTAAAATTATAAATCATGAGATAAGGTCAATACAACATTTGAAAATCATAACCTAAACTTAAATCATAATATTTGAGGAAGTCATAAACTCTTTAAAGAAAACCTTAATATTTTGTGGGATGTTTACCGTTAACCGACATTAAGCTATAACATAGAATTCAGTGTCTTTACCATACTAAAAAAATATTATCCTACTTGTAAAGATAACGACCATGTTTTTAAGTTTAAGTGGATCTACTAGCTATGTACAACCAGGATAAAGTCCTATTGGGCGCATAGTTATGGGACAAGGGAATTGCTATTAGAGACCCGACCTCTACTAACAGGAGAGCCTCAATCCCAAAGTCTTCTTGGTGCTAAGAAAACTCCTAACATAAATATGAAAAATAAAATCATAATCATAATACTTGGAAGGGTAAGAATCTAATAATACCAATCCAATCATAAACTTCATATAATAGAATAGCTCCTTCCAAAATCATGAGTGCATAACATTTCATAAAGACACTTATCTTAAAGCATCTAAATAATGATCATATTTCGTAATGATAATACTTCAAATTGAAGCAACCTTTTACATAAAACATAATTATACTTTATTTAAAAGCATCCTTGATTCATAAATTCCTCAATTTCATGATGCATGCATAAATTCAAAATATAGTTTATAATCATAAAATAGGCATAGGGCATGGGTTCATATGAGATTTTTTGAAAATATATAATTTGAATCAAATCATGCATAATAAGATCAAATAAAATGAATTTAGTCATAAACAATTAAACCCATTAGGAAGCTTGCAAAACCCTTGAAATTGGGTTGAAATCATAGAAGAGAAATAGAGAAATCTTTGAGACTCAATGGATGAAAGAGAATCCATTGATGAACTTCCCACATACCTCGATGAATATAAGCCTTGGAAGTGGAGAATGGAGCTTGAAGCTTGAATAACCCTAGAATATTCCTTGAGATCATTGGAGAGAATCATGAGGAGTAAGGCCTTTAGGGATTTTGGGGTTTTGAGTGAATGAGAGGGAATGGGGAAATTTGAAGGGTAAAATCAGTTAGAGGACCTTATATTGTTCTTGAAACGATGTAGTATAGATGTTAAAAAGGTAGGAAAAGACTCAAATAACCTTGAACTTAAACTGCCAGAAAGCACCTACGGACCAACCTATGGTCCTTACAAGCTTCTACGAACCGTACTGGTCATTCGTAGATGGCTATACTGGAGATCAGTTTATGAGTCAATTTACATTGAACTCTTCCTACAGGCCGTCAAACCATCTATGACTCATAGGGCCCTCTCGTAGAATCACTGGTCCAGAAATCCTTCTAAGTCCAACACACTTTCCACGAGCCAAGGTCTATGGCCCATACAATGGTTTACATACCATCATGTTGGTTCGTGGACCCTCATCTAGTACTTGACATTTTTCCACCATTAAACCCAGCTTCTAGGAGTTCCCACCTTTGGCCCGTAGGTCCTTGTATGGTCCATAGGTGGGTCCGTAAAAACTTGCTCCAGCAACAACAACATTTTATGAACTTTCCTTTCCAACTCAACTTACCAATTTCTAAGATGTTACACATTAAGATACGAAGCATATCTAAATAGTACAAAACTAAAACAACCATAATCGAGCTCGATAATATCTTGAATAGCACCATAATAGATAACCTCTACATCAATGGGATTCTGATCTCGGGAACTAGAAAATATACTCCACTATTTTGAGACATTTGTGTTGAGTCCCGTTTTATTGTATGAAACTGGTAACCGTTAATGAAATAGGTAGTATATCTTCTACTTGGCACCCTATTAGGACCTTTAGCTACCCACCTTAACTGATTAGGCGCTTCAATTGTTTCTACCTTCTCTTTAAACTAGTTGAAGTATTCCACCTTGGTCTTGTCCATGAATTTAATCTAACTGAACTATCAATTCCAACTTTATGTTTGCAATGAATATTTCAAATACAACCATTAAGCATTTATATCTCAAGTTTACAGTACCTTAATAGTAACAAAATAAATGAAGTCCAAAATATAAACACTTACTTGATAAAATCCTCATCTTGTTCATGTCCGGTGTTGAACTATACATATTGATGTGCTTCAAAAAATAATTGTTGATCCATCTTCAAAGACTTTCCTTTGGTTTTCTTCTATTTACCAACTGAATGGTCGAGCTTTGAGAATAGATTTGATACATCATCTTGATCTTCTTCAACATCCTTATTATCCTAACTTTGGTATCTGGTGAATCTTGTCTTCACTCCATCATGTAATTATTTGGAACCAAAGGTCAAAAACTCTTCCGCAATGAACACCTCAAAAATTGAAGCTTCCAGATTATACCTATTACAAATAAGGTCCTTAAATCCACATAGTTGTCTCTCCATGGGATACATGTAATGAAGATGATTTCGACCCCCAACTTAATTTCATCTACCAAATGAATAGGCAAATGTTCCATTATATCAAAAAAAGGTTTTAGCAAATATCTTTTGAAGCTCATATTCAATTTCTTTGAGTTCAGTTTGCGATCCCTCTAGATATTCTCTCTTTATTACCTTATTGCATATGGCTTTAATGAAATTCCTCAACCTAATTAACACTACTGCAACATTCTTAGGCAATGATTTACAAACTGCCATTTGCAAGAAGTAATGTATCATAACATGTGTATCATGGCCCTTATAAACTGATGTCTTTATTTGTTCCATATCTACACACTTTGATAGGTTCGGGGTACACCCTTTTGGTAATTTGACATTTTCAAACACTATACAAATTACTTTCTTTTCTTCTAGTTTCATTGGAAAACATAAGTTAGCTAAGTATACTACCCCATTTTCATTATCTTTTATGGGATAAAGCTCCTTCCTTATCCCCATTACTTGAAAGTCATAGCGAGAATTAATGTGATCCTTTCATTTTCCTAATACCTCCTGTAAAGTCGCAATCAAACTATAAAAAAAATTCTCAATATGGATCACATATACATTGTCCCTCAACTTATTTATAGCCCAATATAGTAATTCAAAGAAGATGGATCTTTTCTTTCATGGACTCTCAATAGTCCGACACATTTTCTTTTGGCCCTTTTCAAAAACATTTTTGAAATCATGTAGCTTTTCAACCACTTCTCTGCCAGACAAGGGTGTAGATTGATGAGTGGTATATTTACACTCATTTGAGGTCTTATTAGTTCAACAATTAGTGTTTTCAATGCCTAATTATATCCTATTCAGATTATATTTGGATGATTTGCAGCTATGAAAGCTAAAGGATAAGGCAAGGATGAATATATGAAAAAGAGGTCAAAAACATTGAAAGGAGTATAAACTCCCAACTGGTAGTCACCTAACCAAAAGGGAAGATTGCCAAAGTGGTCTAACCTCACCCAAATTGACAGTGCTCACACTTGAAGATATTTAAGGCAGGTCTGTGGACTGAAAATGAAACGGTAGCTCGCCGAAGTGAAAGGGCGGACAGGAAGACCATCACCGAAGGTGAAAAAACATTGAAGTAAAATGAAAGCTTAAAAGATGAACAAAGGTGGTAATCGACGATTCGCTGAATGTGAAAGGCAGACTCGATCGAGTCCGCCAACTAAGGTTCAAACACCTGAAGCCTAAAGCAAATGAAGAGTGAGCTAAGGAACAAACGACAATCTTCCGAACACATTTGGCAAGCCTAACTAATGTTTTTTCTGTGTTGGGGTTTTAGAATACACTCTTGAAATTGAAAATTGAGAGTTGAAATTGAAGTGGGTATTGACTATAATTGCTTAATTTCAACACATTCATGGTTGCTATCATGATATGTATAAGTTCTTTACCTTTTATGATGTGTGGCTAAAACCCCAATTTCAGTCCTTTTCCTTTTATGATATCCTATAATTCTTTTGTTTGCGTAGAAATCAGGTATTTCTACTTTAGGTATTTCCGGTTGCTGTTCTATTTTCTCTGGTATGATCATATTTCTTGTTAGTCCTATCTTGATTACTTGGATAGGAGGTTTTATTTCGTTGTGTAGTATTTCTGCTGGTGCTGTGTAGAACTTTATAAAGAATAAAGTTCCTTTGGTAATTCTTTTGTATGTGATGAAGGGTTTGTATATTTCCGGTATTGTGGCTATCTCTTCTCCTGTAGTTGTGTATACGGTACTTAATAGTCCGTAATTATAGCAAGTGTTTACTAGATTTGCACTCATTCCTGGTTGTGCTATAAGCCGGTTATATCCTTGTAATGGTTGTGTTATATAGTCTTCTGATGGGTTTTTGGTTGTTTTGGATCTGGGGTTTAGATTTAGGAAAGTTTGGATTTTGTGAATATTTTCTATGTATGATTTTGTAATG